>BJBW01001614.1:349276-377465 GCA_004320125.1 Scolopax mira | reverse complement strand
AAGCCTTATGAGGAGAGGCTGAGGGAGCTGGGGTTCAGTCTGGGGAAGAGGAGACTAGGGGAGACCATATTGCTCTCTACAACTACTTGAAAGGAGGCTGTAGAAAGGTGGGGGTCAGTCTCTTCTCCCAAGTCACAGATGGTAGGACAAGGGGTAATGGCTTCAAGTTGTGCCAGGGAAGGTTCAGGTTAGATATTAGGAAATATTTCTTTACTGACAGGGTTGTCAGGCATTGGAATAGGCTGCCCAGGGAGGTGGTTGAGGCACCATCCCTGGAGGTATTCAAGGGACCAGTTGACATGGTGCTCGGGGATATGGATTAGTATTGGGTTGGTGGTGTTTTGGGTGTGGTTTGTGTATGGGTTCTTTTTGTTTGTTTGTAGGTTTTAAAAATTTTTTTTCATTGGTTGGTCTAGATAATCTTAAAAGGTCCCTTCCAACCTAGGTGATTCAGTGATTTTCTCATTATAAATATGGTTTCAAGTAAGAGGGCTTCATCTTGTTTCCAACTTTTAATTCATTTTTTGTTTTGAATTATAAAGGAAATGACATTACTTAAATAATGTGTTTCAAACAGGAAAGGAAAAAAAAAAAACAAAGCCCAAAATCATAGGAGAAAGAAAAATTTTAACTATTTCTGCTGGCATAATACGTCAAACACAGATATCTCACAATCATAATGGAGATTAGCAGAGCTGGGTGTGCATATTTGTTATGGATCAAAGATAGGATATAGTGATTAGAAGAATGACAATGCTTTCAACACTCACAAATGGATTGAATGTGTGATTTATAATACTAATTCCACAAAACCTGTCTATGGCTGCTTACTGCACAAGGGATTCAATATAGATTGATCACAAAAAAAAATTATTTTTTTACTTCAGCTCAGCTGAATCAAACCCTTGCAACTAACCAAAAAGCTTTTCAGTATTGACAGTCTCTGATTTAAGAGATTATTCCTTCCCACCTGTTTACTCCACTCTTCTGCTACAGATTACTGTCCCCGCAGTGTGATTGTCAGAGAAGTTTGTGTGCCGTCAGAGCAGTTTGTGTGCTGCATTCCCAGTGGCCACACTTCTCAGTTCAATATATTAGCTCATAACTAATTGATGTGCTCTGAGTATTTATTGCCATTTTATAAATATATGTGTCAGAAATATTAAAACAAAGCTGATGCAAAAAGCAAACAGTAGTCTTGTAGCCTGAGGATACATACCTCTGGTTTTCTGTTTATTAGCGGTCAGAAGCACAGACTCAGTTATGAATCTGCTGCTGGTTTTACTAGGAGACTTTGGCAACCTTCAAACTCTCTTTTTTTCTAGCTCCTGGTCTCTAAAATGGGATAAAGCCACTTGGGCATCACAGTGAAACTATATTTGTAAATATGCTTATCCTTGTTGTAACTATTGCATTGGTGAATAGTTTTGAGTGAGTGTGCTGCCATTTTGAGGTAGACTAGATGGGTGCTTTGGCTGCAGCACACCAAACGGGAGAGAGCAGCATCCTCCATCAGGACTGGGGGGGGGCTTTGGACTATTTCATGTGAAAAGAATTTCACAGCCAGCTGGAAATGGATACCAAGGTGAGGCTTAGCATCTAGTGACAAACTTGATGCCAGAAGCTTATGCCAGAAGTTATGCTTACTTTCCTTTTCCTCTAAGAATCTGCTATTCGGCTTTCCAAGGACTCTTTCTGGCATTTGCTGGAGAGCCCATACCAGGCTGTACATATTTCATATGCACCATGCTGTCCTGGTTCCTGATTGCCCAGATGAAGGTGAGAACCATTAACAACTGCTGACTTAGATGATACAATTTATGCGATATTAGAAAGCTTAGTGATCTGGTGAGGCCTAATTAAGAAAAATAATAATGTGTACCCAGGCACTGAACTTGCACAAGTTTTTCCAAATCTAGATCCATTTGCTAAGTATAAGTATTTGTCTACTGATTAAAGTTCAGAGTTCATAAGCTACGGAGATAGGGCTTAACCTGTTTAGCTAAATACTTAATAAAAAAAAACATCTTCAGGCTTCAAGCATCACTGTGATCATAAAGAGAGGGCACCTGCTAATAATACCTGGGGAAAGAGAAAAAAGTTTTCTGTTTTCCTGTGTATCAGAGCCAAGAGTCTCCGCAGCTGTCACCTCTGGTGATCAGGCTGAGGATGTAGAGGATGTACTAGCAACACTTACTCCTGGAATGACTGCTAAGCAATGTGTGGGGCTTAGTAGAGGAAAAATATAGCATTTGGGATTTAACTTGACATCAGCTTCCTTTGGATGCTTATTCCCTTTGCTTACAAGACCTAGAGTCTAAAAGCTGCAAAACAGGAAACATCTATGAACCTTTCTTGCAACCTAATTACATTCCCCAGGAGCCAGCCCCTGGTTTGCTGCAAGCAAACCTGGCAGACAACAGATACTGTGAAGTAACACAGGACACCCATTTTCCATTTTACCACAACGATTAACCTAAAGAGGAAACTCATGCCTAAGGATTTTTTCTTCTTCCTAAGATTTTTTTGATGCAAATACTTCTTGCCATTCAGCGGCTTCTTATTGGAACTTCCTGATGCAAATACCTCTTCACATGCAGGGTCTTTTCTTCCACATCCCACTGTGACTCCTGCAGAGAGGAACTGTTCTGGGTAAATGAAATTGTTGAGGCTTTACTTACTGTTTAACTAGTTTGAAATGTATCTGTTCTCTAGGCTTACAACTGCATTAAACTGCTAATAGGATTCATCTTCAATGAGGCAATCAAAAAACTTCATTCCTGTTCTGAACTGCTCTAATGGCCTGGACAGCTAACAGGAATCCTTCAACACAGATCAACTACTTCGTATTCCACCTTCTGTTCCTCCAGCTACTGTGGGATTCCTGCTAGAGAGAGGGAGAGGCAAATTAGACACCAAATAGATAGGCCTCCTGGGGTGTATTACAGAGCTTTAATCAGTTATCTTGCTATCAGAAGAAAATCTGCTACTAATTGGGGTGTAATGTAATTGGCAAATGAGTTTTTAATCTTCAACAAGTTTTTAGAGGCATTAGCAAGCTAAAAGTGGCTATCTATCCCAGTGTAGAGAAGCATTGTTTTCAAGAAGTACACTGGCTACCCCCTTGAACTCCAGGAATAAATACAATTAAGTAGGGGAAAAAAAATAAGCTACTAAGCTGTAGCTGAAAGCTACAAAGAAAGGAGAGGATAACAGAAGACACTTGGCTATTAAATCAGTGGAGTCTTTCAATCAGTTGAGTAACATATTTGAATCCAATATATGCAGTTAGTCCCTACAGTTCCTTGTTATTACAGGGGTGTATAGGACATAAACTGAAAGAAGAAAAAAAACCCCCCAACTTTATTTTTAACCACCATAAGAGACATAAGTAGATTACAAACATAATTTTGAGAACTGTTGCAGCCCAGAGATTCATGGAAAATCCAATGCTTTGAGTACAGATTATATGCGAGAAACTTTTTTTTTCCTTTCCCTTACTGCTATAAGCTGCTTTGCTTTGCCTGTGTTCTTCACAGCCAACTTTCTTGTGAACCTGGTCAATGTGACCTTGTAGGTTTGTGCCATAGTTATAACCAGCTTGATAGAGTCACTTTAACTTTAAACATTTTCTTTTTATTTATATGTTCATTTTTTTTTAAAGTTTCTTCCCTACAGTTTGATGATTTTTGTCACGCATTATCATCCCTACATTTGTTGGACGCTGAAACTGTCATAAATGTTCTTGGCCCACTTTTACTTCATACTTCATGTGTGAAAAGAACTGCTGTTAAAATTTAACTTTCAGCAGACAGCTGTCAAATATATTTGATACCTCTGTTCTTTGACAGGCAGGCTAGTAAAACTGTAACCCACAGAGTCGGGATTCTTCCCAGAGAACTGGTTTCAGACTTTTTGCTCACGTTAATCCTGCGAAAGCATGCTGGTTTATGGAGTCTGAAATGGAGTCTATCCCGTTGCAGGCAATCCCTAGTATTATAAATGAAATCCCAATGGCAGAAACTTTATTGACGATGACAAATGAGTCAAACGCAGCTGAGTTGGGCTTTCATCTCCCAGCTGATTCTTTGACAATTAGGGAAGTCAGTTTGACAGGACAAATGCATTCTGTCGTTGCGTTTGGGAAGCGGCCGCACTGCGTGGCACACCAATCCCCACCAACGCCACCTGTCCCTTTGGCTTGCAGGGCAGAACTTTAAGGAGCCCCTGCCTGAGAGTGGACTGAGGTTTGATGCTACAAAGGACCTCAGCTGCACTGCCGCCTGCAGAAACCTGCTTGAACCTTTCTAACGACGCCTCGGGATGACGCTGAGACTCGCAGACCTTCCCATGTGGGTTCACTCACGGGAGCGATTCCCACCGAAGCCCCACACGTGAAAGTCTCCATGCCCCCGGCCCCCCACGGGGAGTGGGGAGACGGCGGGCGCTGCCAGGCCCAGACCTCCCCTCCGGCAGGGGGCGCTCGCGAGGGCCGGCAGCCGCTCTCTCCCCACGGCGGGAGCGTCGTTGCTTGGTTACGGCGCGCGTCCTTCCCTGCTCGCCGGCTTTTGAGGGAGCCGCGGCGGTGGCGGTTCTTCCTTCTCCTCCCTCTCCTCCTCCTCCTCCGGGGGCTGCGGGCTCGGCTCGCCGTCGTCCCCGAGGCCGCCAGCGCTGTGCTGGGGGGAGACTAGAACCACTTCTTTGCTGGGCGTGTGTCGGTGCGTGGTGGGGAGGCTGCCCCGCGGGCTGTGGGTTGTCGGGCTGCGTGGGAGGTACTCGGCTTTGGGGAGGGGAGCCCTTCGGCTGCTCGCGAGGGAGAAGTGAGGCTTGGACGGGTCACTGGTTTTTGCAGGTGGAGAGGTTTTTGTGGTTATTTCGAGGAGGCGTTGAGCTTTATCCCTTCTTTTTTTTTTTTTTTTTTTTTTTCTCTCTCCTGGGAGTTTCTCTCCAACTCCCAGTTTCTCTTCGACTCTCCGCTCTCGAAGGTGGAAATGGTTTGGTTGTTTTCTCGGGTAAAATGCTAATAGTCATTGCTGGTGCTTAATTGTATATATTAAAAAACATATTGTTAAAGTTAACAGGCCCCTTACCAAAATGAAGTACTCTTTGCAAGGCTGGGTTTTGTGTTGGCATATAAGATACCAAAGCTCATTCCTGTTTGAATTTACAGGCTTCAGACAGGACAAAACTGCTAGAAAACACCAGCACTTTGGACTGAGTTATGTGGAAGAGGTGAATGCGATTAAGGAACGTGAGACTATATGCAGGGAATCTCAGTGGGGTAGCCTGAAGACCAAACAAGCAACAGTTACTGCTCCTAGAAACGTGAGCATTTAGCCTTTGTTGGAAGATTTAACATGATATCAATCATGTCAATTTAGAACACTATCCTCTCCAGAGGTCAAAGAGTCCACATAAGCCTGTCTTTAATATAAATAAAAATATTCCTAATTAATTCATTAGGCGTTCTGATGGTCACAGAAAGTAAGGATATCTTCTGAAGTAAGAGACATGAAAAGACAGACCCCCGATCTCAGGGTTATGATGCAAAGAACTAAATCTGCGGAAGCAGATAATGCTGACAAAAAGCAGAGAAGCTGCTCTGAAAAAGTTCACAGAGGAAATGCCAGTTGTCATGAAAGTACAGTTCTAAAACTGCCAGTAATAGCATCATTTGCAGGTACCACTAAAAAAATTATATTGGTCAAGCACCCAATGCCACCTCAAATGCCAAGTTACTCCAGGTCTAATTTTCATGTTAATAACTCCCTTATCTCATTAGAAAGGACAAAAGCTGTTAGTAAAAAAAAGGACAAAGTACATCTGCTACAGATGGATCTCCAGAATTTAAAAAGAGAGAAAAGTGAAGAAATAGATACTGTGTTTAAAGATAGCGATGAGTTTAGTTCTACGGATTCTGATACAAGTGAAAACATTTCAAGAAAGGCAAAATTAACCAGGGAGAGCTATGAGAAGGAAAGAAAAATTATTTCAAAAGCAAAGCAGCAAGATTTAGATGTTGAATCGGGAAGAATACTGAGAAAAGGAAGCAAGCAGCCAAGTGTGAGGTCTGCTCAAGAACAGTTGGAAGAGGTAAGAGATGTGATCAGACCAGACACTTCAAAAATATACGAGAAGAACTTCCAGCAGAGCAAATCTGAAGAGCCTACTTCCACACCAGCATTGCCTGTGAAAGTGGTTGCAAGGTCTATTGATGAAATAATTGCTTCCCTGCAGTTTACTTCTCCATCTCCCTCAGACCAGACGATCAAAGAACTCCTGGAGAGTGTTCTTGGCCAGAACTACAACATAAAAATGGAAGTAGGTGAACCAGAACAAGAGCAATATTTTTGTCTTGGGTAAATATTACTTTTATAAGAGCTGTATATTTTTTTTCCAGCTCCTACAATGTGTTACAACACAGAAGCCAGACAAAACAAATGCATAAAGACACTAATGTGTCATAGAGTATTCTTAACTGTTTCTCCTGCCAGTTTTTTTTTCTTGATGTCTCTTAAAAATGAACTGATATGAATATATATATTAAATTTATAAGCTTTTTTGGGGTGTTATTTTTATTATACTGCTTATAGTTTAATACCTCATTTTCTTTACTCTTCTTTCGCTTTTTCAAGATGATGTATTCTAGTCTGACAGATGAAAAAGTGCATTAAATGCATTTGGGATATTGTTGAAAGTATTGCTTCTTTTAGTTGTTTTTTAGCTTGTGAACTCTTGATAAGACAAATTCTTTACTGTCACAGTTAGATTGTGTAAGCAGCTGTAAGAGAGTCACTTCATTTAATTACAGCAGAAAATATAAATAAACTAAGGACCAGGTAGATGCTACCGCATCTTTCCTAGATGTTCACCAAAGGGTTGTTAATTAATTTGTTAAATAGACTAGTAATTTACTGTCAGATGGTTCTTTGTCCTCTCTTAGCCAGACTGATGATTTTGTTCTAGTTCCAACAGGGCTGAAACTTACGTCAAAAAAATCACTATCACACTTGGTATTCATGCTGGCACTTGTTAGGGATGCCATGGAATGAATGATCCACGGAGGGTGAACTACTGCTTTTCAGCAGCACCTGCCTCTGCAAGCAAGTATGGAAAGCTGATGAAAAGCATATGAACTTTAGGAGGTGATAAAGAACACTGTTTCCCACAGCTATCAAAATGCTACCTTTTATGATCATAGAGACCTCTCATAGAATGTAAGACTAGTACCTTACATTCTCCTAATGTGAGATTGATTGTCTTTTGATTAAATACAAAAGTTAGGAGAAAACCAGATCCTGAACTAAGTCAACTTCACTGTCTGAGTCCATGAGCAGCAATAGTCTGAAACTGCATTTCCAATAGATTTATGTCCTCTGATTTGACTTTCTTCTGTTCTGTTCTTCTGGAAGCTGGTTGTGTGGTTGAGGTATTTACAGTGTCTCCCACTCTCTGTATAATTTCTGGTGTATTTCAATTGGGACTGAAATCAGAGAAGACTTTCCTCAGTGTGGCATTAATTGACTTGCATTTTAGGAATGTAATAATTTGGGACTGTCCCCTTTGGTTGAAAATTTTCCAGAATTTTCTGGATTCAAAAATACTTCAGGGCAGATCAGAAGGGGGCTAAAAAGATCTGGAAAAACATTTCTTATTCAACTTACCCAAAATAATTATTAGTGATTAGTAATGTGTGTGTCGTAATATGGGGGTTTTTTTCTTACTCTTTTATAAATATGGCTTATACTCCATGTAAGATTTAAAAAATTTGGCCTCTAACAAGTCCTAATGTTTCTTAATTTGAAGTTAAATGATTTTCTGTTGTTTGTTGTGGGAGCTACTGGGCTCAGAGCTTTGAAAATCTGACCTCTGGAGTACTGTGATGTTTAATTCTTTATTTCTAAAACTTCCATCAATCAGGCTCAAAGTAAAATGAAAATTTGAACTTGGTGATGGCTTTCTGGTTAATTGTTTAATGTTCTTTTACATCTAGACATGTGGACATTAGAGAGAATGAATGATCTTGCTGATTATTTTTTTTTTAAAATCAAAGGCATTTGCAGCAGGCATCTTTTGAACTTAAGTGACCTTATAAATAAGATGAGACTAGCAATTCCTTATTATGCATGGTCTATTTACGTTACACTGGGCTTCAAGGCTTGTCTTCTCTAATGAAGTAATAAATGTATTCTTTTAAATGAAAGAGAAATAATAAGGAAAAGAACAGACCTACTAAAATGAAAACAAGCTCTCAGAATTAAATGTGTTTTTTTTTCTTACAACTCATTATCTTATTCTTGTTCTTGCATTAATGACTGGCTAGCATGGATAGTTTATGATATTGCTTTGGGGGCTGAACACTGTTTTTCCCCAAGCATCAACAGGAGTGTTACCTGGGGAATGGAATGCCAGCTCAGTGGGACATTTGTACTTAGCTCTGTTTCCTTTAAGGGAAATCAGTTATGAATAATGATTCTCACCACTCTTTCTGTTAAAAAGTAGAATTTTTATTGTAAGAATAATATAACTTCCAATGCCCAGAGTAATTTTGTTGCCTTGAGGCTTGATGCTGCCCCTGAAGTATATTGAGTTATTAACTTATATATTGGATTTAGTATCCATAGGAGGGTATTTATATTCATTTCAGAAATGCGTTTTCATGGTGCTCATCTTGATGTTAATCTTTCTTTGTGATGAACCTGCAGCTCATTGTCTTTAATTAGTTATTGTTTTCAGCAGATCAGTGTTTTGGTACCTCAGATGAGCTTGTGAGAGTGATAACTAAATGAATAACATTTTTGTTCTTGAAAAATAACATCAAATTTGAATGCTTCCATTAAACAAGGACTATACAGTGCACCATACTATCAGACAGACAACATAAATTATGCCTCAGTTCTAAAGAAACATCTCTAGCTCTTGTGAACTGATTTCAGTAATGAGGCCTTAGAAGATTTTCCCTGTAATGCATTAATTCTCTTGAAGGTTTGATGAAGACCAATCATTCTTAAAATTTGAGAAGAGATAGACTTATATTTGCTTGTTTTCTAATAACTTTATAGTATCTCACTTGCTCTATATGCTCTTTGTATTTCAGCTGATATGAAAGTTATAAAACAGATAATATATTGCTTTCTGATAAAACAGTATTTTAAGAGGCTTATTGAAAATATTTCTTTTTTTTCCCTTTAGGTGTTATAAGGTATATTCTAAGTGTCATGCAAATGAAGAAGATACTTAAATTTTTCACTTAATTTCCTCTAAGGGGAAAACCCCTAGCTCTTCCTATTGGTTTTCTTATTTTTTTCCTTACAGAATGGCTTATAGAATGTTCTTCTCACAGTCTTAGTATCCATTAAATGTAGCTAAATCAAGGCCATGATGCTCTTTATTATGAGCCTGCTATGATATCATTAATTCAGGAAGCACATGTTATTGACTCTGCTCAATAAGGTTAATCATGGCAAAGGTTATGCCACTTCCTGCAACTTGCTGAGCCTCTTAGTCTTTAAAGATGGAAACTACCACTTGAAATTTTTTTTTCTGGAATAGTTAACTCACATTACTTTAGATTTATATATTTTTTAAAAAGATATTTTATTTTCATAGTGTTGCAAGAAACTGCCTAGGGAGAGATACTGGATGGGTGGTTTACATGTATGGACTTCTGATATCTGTTTATTTCTTCAAATTTACCAGTGCAAGTAACTAATTCAAGCAATCCAGTTGTGCAGATTGTTGCATTTTATTAACAGTCACTCTCCACTTACTATTATTGTTAGACCCACATCATTTATGCTTGCCTTAAAACACTACAGATTTCATGGAGCAAGGACTATCTTTTTACCCTGAAGTCTAACAAAATGGGAGACTAATACTCATTGAGTCAGTAAGATCCTGATATAATATTAGAACAAATTGCTTTTAATCAGGTAGATTGTAATGTCTGAGAGTTCCAGGCTTTGTCAAGGGAGCACAGGGTGATTAGCTTTGTGTATAAACAATTTGTACAAATTCACCATGTTAAAATACTGTTTTAAAATGTAAGTATGTTCACACATCTATATTGACTTTGTTTTGTCATTTATCAGGGTCTTTTCTGCACTTAATGTATTAGAGACTTAATGTCAAAACAGAGAGGAAAATTATTTATTTTAATAGCATGTGACTATCAAATGAGAAATCAAAGAAATACCAGATGAAAATATTTAAGTAAGATGAATATAGAGGTAATTATTGAAAAAAAAAAACAACCCGCAACCCAGACAACAACAATAAATTTTTGATTTTCTATATGTCAGGACTCACAATGAGTCTTTCCAGCTACAAAAGATACCATAAACCTACCAAATTGACTGATAATGTTTAAATGGTTTCTAATGAATTACTGAAGTGTTTGGGTACCTGAATAGTTTTCTCCACCTGCAGGAGAAAGGCTATGGCTAATAAGTCTATTTTTTAAAGGTGCAGTAGAAGTTTCCACCACAAGGTTAAGATATCAGTGCAGGAAACAGCTTCCTCAAGAATGGGCAGAACACTCAAGAATAGATTCCCACAGGAATTAAGAGTTGCCACAGTTCTCAACGCTTTTATTTCCCAAAGTTATATTTGGCCTTGTTTTTGTTAATGCAAACACACGGCCCACAGTACATATATAGACAGTACACATAATTTTATTAAAATAACACAATAGCTTTGTGTGTGCAATTCTCCCATGAGGAGTGGACAAAAGAGAAAACACCGCACCCAACAAAGGAAATCAATCGTATAACATGTGCAGGTGTCTAAAATGAAATTAAGATAATATTTGCTCATATAATTCTGTTGGTTTTGACAGAACAGGAAAATTAATATGTAAAATTGTAATTTACATATTATGCAATAGTTTAGAAATGTAAGTTGATCCGGTCTGGTTGAATGAAAAGCTTTGTGAAAATTTCTCTCCGATTCCATGAATTGGTTAATATATTACATGGGGAAAGAGTTCCAGTTGGCTAAGATGGGCTGTAGTAATGAATAGTCCATGGTAATCACCATGTTTGAAAAGATGCACGTGTTGCAAAGGAGAGGAAGGTTTAATAGAGCCTGGGAAGATAATGCTAGCTCTGTTCCTTTTGGTTGGAGTTGTTAATACATTCCTCTATTTTAGTTCCTTGCTCTCATGGTAATGAAAAGATATGTAATATGAATTGGTTTTTTCTTAAGCTGTCTTTTCTGTCAAGGGCAAACAAACTACTAAGGCTCTGGTTAAAAGCAAAATACCAACGTGTACAATATTCTGCAAGGCCATAGCTTTTTATAGCTTTATAGTTTACTTTTTTGGGGTAGTATAGGCATCTATCACTTTTTGTTGGCCCGGAGGCTCCATTTTTACCTTTCCATTTTCTAATATGCAAGGAAAAAAATGTTGCAGCTCAGAATATGCTTTTTACATGTATTAAAGTTAAATGCAGAAGATCCTGGGTATTAAAAAAAATACTGGTTTTAGATTTCTAGGTGGACAATACACTCAATGGAATAAAAATTCTACTGTGTGGAATATTCTTACATTAAAAAAGAAAATGGACATTTCCAGTGCCAGGGAAAGGTTTTTTTCATGACGCGGCAGACTGTTACTAACACTGTTAGCTTTAATGTATTATTGCATCAGCTTGTGGCTCTGAAGTATTTTCCCCAGAAATATTTAATGTTTCTGTAGCAGTTTTAAAAAAATGTATTCTAAAATGAAATGTAATTTAGATGTGATACTTCTGTTTGTTACTGTTATCTTTAAAACTTGGTTCCTAAGCCAGTATATGGCACAAAGGGTAAAGTACATGTGTGCTGAGTTACGTACATGTATGCTAACCAGGTGCTTAGAAAGCACACTGTCCTTAAAACTACCATCTGTTTTAAGAGTTGTTCCTGCCTCTTATTTCTGCTTTTTTTCATATGGATATACTGTAATCAAAGGGGGACTTGTTGAACCATTTCTTTGATGAGAAGGAATAGTATGTCTGGAAACTAAGAAAAACAAATTTTGTAGTAGCTTTTCTGCTACTGAAACAATTATAATTTTCTCCTGTGGAGAAAGTGATTAACTGCAAATTGCAGTCAGTTTTTAAACTTCTCTACTGTAAGGAGTTCCACGGAGAAGTTATTTATAGTAAAGAGCTAAGCATGTGTGTAAATGTTTGTAAAAAATGAGCCTAAGATAATTTGCCTCTGAATGTACTTGTTGCTCTCAAAATAATTTGTCTAATGAAGACCCAAACTCTAATTTATGCATATTAAGTGTTTTGATGTTGTTTTGTTCTATCAGGTAGTATGAATATTTTTTTTTTTAGCATTCTTGTTTGAAATTACCTTTCTTCTCTTGCTTATACAACAGGCGCCAATTGAACATGAGGAAATAAAAACTGAATCTCAAGTCCTGCCAAGTTTTCAGCCAGCAAGCCTGTTAACATTCTGCATTATCTAGGAATGTTAAAATATAATAAGTTAATAGTGCTTCTATTTGCTTGCAGAGTTGTTAAGATAGGTAGTTCATATTTTAAACTGATAAAACTGGGAAGGAAATGAAATAGTCCTTGGAAACATTTTGGTACTTCATAAATCACAAGTAAACCTTTATTTTTCTGTCTTTTGCTTTTGTGTCTCTTGTTCATTCCTTTTCTTATGGGATTTGATTCTCCAACTGCTGGATATAAAGAGTTTTGCTTTTATTAAATAGAGTGCCAATTGAGGCAATGGAATCATAAGATTTTCTTATGATCTATATTCATTTATATTAGTGCCCACCATTTTATACCTTTAATTCAAACTTTTAAAAAAATTTACATATTTAAACTTGGATATGTTTGGGAGATTGATTAATGTTTAGTGCCATTAATGACTTTGCTTTAAGGGATCATAGATCTCTTCATATGAATTTCTGATGTATGTTTCTTCCTGTATTTTGCAATTTCTTCTTACAAGTGTAATTTTTAGAAGAAACCGACCATATCTTTGATAAGAAATATCTATAAATATTATTATGTGCTCTTAATCATTTTAGGTCCTTTGCTTATTACTGTATTTATTTTTGGAAATCTAGTTAGCTGTTCAGGAAATATTTGGCATAAGATAAAATTGATACAGTGTTCTAGGTGCTTCATAAAATGCATGGATGATAAAAGAATATTTGCACATAATAAATATTGTATTGATTTATTTATATTTTTTCCCTCAGAAGACACCAGTAGTTCAGAAAGAATCTCAAGCTGCAGGAAATGAATCTCGGCCTAAAGTTGAGCTGATAACATGTAAGCAGCTGGTGAAGCAGGTAAGCAGGTTTAGTACTATTGTGAGATAGTGTAAGTTTTCCCATTCTTAAGGTTTTCTTGCTTTAGAGCATCCAAGAGATCTACACTGCAAGCTGTATTCTTACCACCTGCCCTTTAAAAGAGGATTTTCTATAAAACAGGTCTTCATACTGGTCTTGCAGCTTAAGGTTAGAGGAAAAAACAAATTAAGGTTCATTCGGTCAGATGCTGGGTTAGGCTTGGCTTTATGAGATTGGAAAGAAGATTACAATGAAACAATGAATAAATAGAATCCTAATCTACATTTAACAAGCGGATGCCTTCCTTGAAAATGGCAAAATGCTTGATATCCTTTTGGTTTTGCGATATTTCTCACATGACAAAAACTGTCATTAGGATATAAACTCTATAAAGCTTACATTTTTAGTAGAAAACATGTCAAGTTTATAGAGACAGTACCACAGAGAACAAATTTGTTGCTAACACCGTATAATATCTTTTCCCAGATATTGTTGGTTTCTAGAGTTCTGGTATTTAAGGTTATAACCAGAGACTGAAATAAAACACTGAAGGGGTTTCTTCTGCAGCTTTGAATGTAGATGATTACTTGACTTAAAGTTATTATGTATGCTTATTGTAAAAAGAGAATAACACTATTTATTATCTTTAAAATGGTGTTATGAGAAGGGCAAGCAACAATGGGGTGCATTTCCACTAGGTGGTGTTATGTGCAGATACACCAGATAGCCTTGGCCTAAACTTATAAATTATTTGAGATGAACATAAGGTTGCATGGGAAGACACAGGTGTTTAAAAGAAGGAGGTAAATGGACCAAAATGAAAAGAGGAGGAGGCATGCATGTGGGATGTTTGTTGATGGCCCAATGTTTGTGAGTATGTTGTTTTAAGGTCATCGTAAGACAGAGGTCTAGTCAAAATGAGAAACCTTGTGAATGTTTAAGGGCCATACTTCAGCTGCTTCTTCAGCTCCTCCCACTGATGGTAGTTTGTCCCTGATTATGTCTTTTCAAGCTGCATGGAGTAAGGGATAGAGAGAGGTAGGTATGTGCCTAGAATTCCAGAGCATTAGCAACCAACTTTCCTGATGAATTTTAGCATAAACAAGAACTAAAGATGCAGAAATCTTGCACCCAGGAGTGAAAGGACAGGGGAGTTCTGGGAGTCAGTCACAGGGAGATGACAGAAACTCTCCATGAATCCTGGTACTACATTCTGCAATGGGGCTGCATTGGCCATGAAGGAAAGTCCTATGTGACCTGGTCATACTGGCCTGAGCAGTTCCAGCTGGCAGGCATTCTTCAACAGCTAAGGAGTCCTATTTCCCAGTAACTTCTTGTGGTAACAAAATAACTTTGGTTAGATGGGTTGGAGTTGTTCTGTTAAAGACGATGGCTGAAAATGGAATTATATTACTACTCAAAAATTCTGATAAATTAGAAAAAAATCTTGTGTTTTGAAATTTTCCTTAAAATATTGGTTTATCTGTAGATCAGAAATATTTCTAATCCTTCTGAAACTGAAATTTCATGTGCTATCTGTACTTGGCTATATAATTTTATATAATTATTATTGATAATGATGTTTGGAGGTATTTTTGAGTCTATTCTGCAACATCAGTTGATCTGTTGGTTACTAAACTAAATGTGCTGAATGATGCGTGAACAAAACACAGTACAATGTCACTGATGGTAATTTTGATAGTATTCAAAAATACAATAAAATTATTTATTACTTCTAAATTATATACTATTTGCCAACAGAACAGTTTCCCAGTTATTTAAACAGTTTTTTAGATGGTATTATTTTGGGCAGTGTTGCCACTTCTGTAATGCACTGGCGGTATTGTTGCTGCAATGCCCATCAGTGTGTGTTCAGTCATCTTCCAACACAGAAGTTTGCAAGACTAGCACCTGAAAAGATAACATACACTTGGCTCCATTTAACACAAGTACTATGTGATTTCAATATATTATTTAACCTGAAAGTGCATGCTTTCACTTACACACATGGAAAAAATAATGGAGACAAAATTTTAGAAAAAGGAAGAGAAATGTTTTTAACAGCCCATATGTTTTAGCTAAATGTTCTATTGCATCCTTAGCAGAACTCTTTCTGTACGGAGTAACGGTGATGTGCTGTGTGTTAGTATTTCTATTGAACACTATTAGTTGCATGTTTTTGTGACATCTTATTTTTGAAATTATTTTGCTTTGCTTTGTGGGCTGCACAGCCCATGTAATTCCAAGATAAATTGATTGATTGTGCAGATGAACTTGAAAATTTGGTTATACACAAAGCAATCAGATGAAAAAATAACAAGATATTTGCTCTTGTTATTGTAATTTTATGTTACATCTGTAACTGAATTACACAAATATTTTGATTAAAAAGTGTGTTGTGTTCACTGGTATTTCTACAAAGAAAATGAAATAAAAGTGAGATTATATACATTCAAAGTGTCCATCTAATAGTAATTAGGTTGATTCATGTTCTTTGATTTTAGGCTTAGAGGAACTCCTCTCTACTTAGTATAGATTCCATAATTAATTAGCAAAAGTCTGTTGAAGTTGTCCTTCATGACCTGTTTCATGTAAAAGATGAGATCGCTAAGTTATGGCTTAAGATTTTAGAGTAAGAGCTGCTGTAATTTTACTTTTGGAGATTTTCATTAGTCATACTGGCGAACAAGTTATCAATAAATGTTGATGAATATCTTCTGTTACTCTGAACTTTCTGTTACTTTGAAAAAGTACCTTTTTGTTACTTGGAAAACATGACATTATTTTCCAAATTATTTGAGTATCTTGACATTCCAAAAGCTGGTAATGGCAATGCATCAATCAGGTTACATTTTTTTCTTTAAATTGGACAAGAGATCATGTCAGAAACATTTACCTGATGCTCAAAAGCAGAAATTGTAGTCTTTTATTTGGCTCATTTTAATGATAAATTTTCAGATAGACAGACTACTTTCAAACTTTTCTGTATTTCTTATTTTTGTTAGCCTATTTTCTCTATGTAAAATTTTGGCTGACTTCCAGTTTCTCTGTTAAACTTCAAATATCTGACTGTGATCCTTCATATTTTTTCATGTATGTGCTGATATAAATAGTGGTATTGGTTTCAATATGAAACCATTTTAATTTTGAATAAGCCTTTTCAGAAGGTAGTGACTCTCCTAGGTATCCTCTACAGTTCTTAGTGTCATTTACTTGGTGATTAATTTACTTATTTATGAATTATAAACTTCCATAATTTTTCCTTGCAAATTTTGTCACAACTAAGCACATGGTGCTTTAATAAATAGGAATGAGCAATTGTGGGTGGAAACAGTAGGAATTCCTTAAATCTGTATTCCTGATGAAGTTTCAGTCTTTAATAAAAATAACCTTGAAGAAACTTTTCTAAAAATGTCATCTTTGACACTATGTCTATCTGCTTGAACTTGCTTAAAAATGTAATACAACTGTTAGATGTGTTTATGCTCTTCTAAATTCAATAGTTCTGAATAGTAGTATTATGATTCTGATGCTCTTTTGATTACAAATGCATATTACATACAATATGCTGTAATATGGTAAAATGCAGTCCTCTCATACGCTATTCAGAAATGCAATTTAGGTAGGGCCCTTTGGGAACGTTGATTTATCACGTTTTTCTGCTTATTCCATATCCGGAATAGCTGTGGGCGCTGCTGTAATCTGAGTATGGACAGCAGTTCTACACTACTGTGTCATTGCTTCTTGTTCTATTCCAGAGTGGGTGTGAAAATATCCGTGTAACCTATCAGTTTGTAATATTGTGTTTATCTTCTGTTCATGAACATTTTAGGCTCCATCCTTGGATGTGCTACAGGTGGATGGAAAAGCAATATTAAAAATTAAACCAGGTGAAGTGCAGAAACAGCTGCAAGAGGAACACAGCTTGCAACAATCTTTGTCACCTCAGGCTTCAAATATGAAGTAATTCATTAATTGTATTTCATTATTATAAGAAAGATACTGAAAATATTAAGTTGTTAGTGTATAGCATGATAGATAAGTTTTGAGAAGAAATAATTCCATCCCCCCAAATTTGGATCTGAACACTTGCAGTTTCTGATCTAAATTATCAAGTTTAGTGTGCTATCTCTAGTTTTCATTTGTTATTTATCTCCTTGAAATAGTTCTGATTTATGGCTTTTGAAATCCAGAGGGCCTATTTAGCCCTGCTATGAAACTTCTCTTGACTGCAGCAGAAACTGAAGTTGCTTATGTGGGGGTTGAATTTGTCCATACAATTCCAAGCATAATCTAATCAAAATAATTAAAAACAAACAATGGAAAATACCACAAATTTAATATAAGCAATGCCAGCTGTAAGTCATCATCTTTAAATAGAGAAGATGTATTAAAAATTCATTAACTTGAATTTGTATTACAGTCAGTGCTTGTCTGAAATTCAGGAGATTTTACATGGAGAGCTGTAATTTAAGGACAGCTGCTTATTACCTTGCTCCTGCCATAGGTTGTGTCTGTCGTTCTGTAGTAGGAGTGCAGATCACAAAAGTAGTACAGACCGTGTCCTAATTTAACTGATCCCGTCCATCCCATGTCAAGTGAGACTCTTCAGTTTTATGGTCTTCACTGCTAATAAGATCATTATAGATAGCTTTGTTTAGATGTACCATAGGTTGCTTCTTCACTTCCCTATTGGGAAAAGGGGGGGAAAAACGCAAGACCTTTAATTATTACCTTTTGTTGTTCTTAGGGTCCTGAAAGGTCTATTGGATACAGAAGAGAGCCTTTTTATGGCAGGCCTAAAGTTTGTAAATGGATAATACTTTCAATTAAGTAGCTAAGAACAGTCATGGGAAAAGAATGCTTAAGTTTATGAAACAGCCAAATTGGCATTTAAGTGACCCTTTGCATGCCATTGCTTATCTGCATTGCTTAAAGATCATTTGGTTAGCAAGATTATATATTAAAACAAATAGTGTCAACAGACAATGAGTGTTTTACCTTCAATAAATACTTACTGTCAGATTATCAATGGTGCAGAAACTGCACAATTTTCTAAAAAACCAGTATTTAGTGCATTAAGTGAAGGTAATGTAGGCCACACACATAGCATTGTTTTTTCATGTCCCCTTTTTTCAAAGAATGATAAATAGTCTGTTTTAGGAGAGTGTGTGCTGTAAAAACATTCACCTTTACCTGCAGCATGCCCCAAATATTTCAGTTTACATTGATAAAGCATTCAGTTAGTTCATTCAGTGAAATGATAAACTTCTATACAAGAGCCGTAATGATACAGCAATTAAAAGAGCATTCAAATTGTTTTGTCATTTAATTTAAATAAATAAAAAGTTAGAGGAAAAAGTTCCTAAAGAATTTTAAAATTATTTTGCTTGCCATCGTTTACAGAAATCACTCCAAATATTGTAAGTTCAAAGTTAAACTGTTTGCCATCTACTTTATTTTTTAATTTTGTGGTAATTGCATTGCAGAGAAAGTGAACTGTGTTAGAGCATCCCGAGGTAAACTACTATAAACATTTATGAAGATTATATTATCTCTATGGAGTTAAAAATGTAATGTAAAATATTTCTTTCTAATTTTAAATTAATGTGATCTTCTTATTACTGATCTCAGATTTCACACTCCAAAAGAGTTACTTATTTCCATTTGCGCTTTAAAAGTATTTAATTATTTAAAAAAAAAAATCCTTTGCATTAAATGGGGTTGCTGTATGTGTGCATTAAATCCTAATCAGGCTTGTGTATTGTGTGACTGAGTTGCTTTTCAAACCGGGTATTTCATTTTTGTGTTTAACTTTCACATTTTATTTTTCGGCCTTGACCCTGTTTTCATTCAGGCAAAATTGCCACTAGTTTCAGATGAGACTTTGGATTGTAAGAGCTGGTGAAACTGCCTTCTTGAAGCATAAAGTAACTAGTCTCTTTTCTATATGTTAAAGTTGTATGGCTTCAGAAAAAAATATTTTGAGCAGCTTTATTTAAATTAAAAAGACTAATTGACAGTCTTTCCTGTTGGGTTGTCATGTGCCTATAAACATAGGGACTCAGACTATATACCAGATATATCTCCATTACATTTATATACTTGATGTGATAATTTCATGATTGTGAGTAAAATTTCTCTTATATTACACTGATTTTTGTCTTTATTTCTCTTTACATGTGTGATTTATATTTTACTTACTGTCATTTTTTCAGAAAATATAAGGAAATATGAAATACTGGTTTTGTAACTTAAATATGTTTTGCATGATAAATCAATCTTATGTTTTTCCTTACTTCATTTTATAGTTCTTCCTGAGTTCCCCTTTATACTCTCTGTTTATAACATAAGGTATAATTCTCAGTAAAATAAAAAACCAAGTTCCTGAAACTGTCATCATCTCAGGAGAACCTTAGAAAAATAGTTCTAATTTCAAAACTGAAATCTCTGCAGTAATTTTAACCATTTAAATTTGGGATTTTCTCTTTATATTATGAAGGCACTTATGAAATATAATTCAAAGTAGAATATATTTAGGGAGCCATTTCTGAATTTTTTACTTCTCAGCCATTTTCCATATAGTATTCTTCACATTGTAACTGTCTGCATATTAGACATTTATTAACTTTGTAGTGTTCGTACAATAGCCAGAGACTGCTTTTAGAATTTGATCCATGGCCTGTGGAAATCAATAGACTTTCATCACCTTCAGTACAACTTAGATTGGAGAGTTAAATGGTAGAATTTTTTAGTTATTAACTTTTCAAAGGTAGTAAAAAACCAGCTGAATTGACAAGCTTGGGAGAAGTTCAAGTGATATCATATCATAAAACTAATTCAAATTAAGGGTATTTACAAGGTACTCTGTGATGAGAGAGAATTTGCAGATGAATGTATACGTTTAACACTTATTCATATACACAATTTAAGCTATAAATCTGCATTACTTGGTTTAAGTTTTCAGTGCAGCAAGTGAAAGCTCTAGTCAAGTTGGGAAAGCAAAATTGTGATTACTGCATGTTTTTTTTTTTTTTTTTTTACTTTAAAATTATTCTCAACATTTTAGCTTTGCCTGATTTTTCCTTTCTAAGTAATACGATCTCTACTTTAAGTAGAAATTACTACTAGAATTACTAGTAGTAGAAAGGCACTTTACACCAAGTATTTATGTTAGCAATTTCTATCCTTTGGTCTGAGGTATGTAGTGATATAGTATTTGATGAACTATACTTTAGAATATAGAGAATGGATATTAAGATTCTTGATTTGTTTTCCTTTCTAGAGGTAGACATTATCCAGGCATTCATCGTCTACATACTGCTTTTCCTAGTTTTATATTGTCTCCTTATTTACAACTGGCTTCTAGAGTTTATCATACTTTAGACATAAGAGGTCACAATATCTTATCTACATCAGAGGACACCAACAATCAGGAGGAAGAACCATTGAGTTCCAAATATATGTATTTGAGAGAGCAAGCTGAAAAGAAAAGGTATGAACTTATTTTCAGAATTACTATTGTTTAATTAATTTTGTAAGTGAAAACATTACATGTTGAGAAATAACTTTTTCATGGTGTTTCAGTATTTAGTAGTTTCAAAGAAGTGGCAAAGAAAAAGATCTGAAAAGAAATACCTTATTTGGTAGATGTGCTTTCAGATAATTAGAACAAGGGTACTAAAAGGTACTTAAAGGTACTTAAAATGTAATTTACTTTGTTTGTTTTTAAAATAAATTGTATTTGTAGACATATTTTAAATTATATGTGACAATTTAAGTTATAAATATATGAATTCTTATACTTCATTCTACTCACATGAGAGGTCCCATTGAAATAACAAGAAAAACTGAGCAAATAAAGTAGGCTTTCTGTGAATGTGAAATTCTGCAATAGTAAAAGGTTTAAAGTGCACACCCACTATCCCTTTATCACAGAGACAATCTTACCTCAGTCCTGATTCTACAAGCACTTAGGAGCAAGCACAACTTTAATTAAGTGTAGTTCTGTTGAACTCAATGCATGCACAAAACACAGCACATACAAAAAACTAGGATCTAGATAAACTTGTAGTCAAAAGTGTTCATTGCATATGTAAAATGTAGTCATGTGATAACTACAGGATCCTGCATCTTTAATGATGAGCAGCTGAAGTAGAACAAAATGCATTGTAATTTTTTTTTCTGAGGTTGACGCAACATGTAAAAAGAGATCTGTCAAAATTTTGTTCTATTAGAAGTGGTGAAGAAAAGTAAATGGATTTTGGAATAACCCTTTTATCATTTTATTATATTACCAATTTTTGTATTTGATGGTAATGAATTCCTAAATATTTGGGATTTTTTTAATTTGCCTTTTTTGGACTTTTTTTTGCACTAAAATAATGTGCATAGGAATGAATACGAAACATACTCTTCTTTTCATTGCTTATTTGGTTATATTTTTCCTTTTTTTGCCTTTCTAGTTTATATAGTAAAATAAAAAAAAATTCACAATTGAAGCTTTAATACGCTCAAGTTTTTCCTGATGGTTTTTCAGACTGGCAGTTTGCTACCTATGGTTTCTGTGTATCGCCAGCTCCAGAAATATAAAATTATTGCTCATAAAGGCTTTAGTGATCTTAAGAATGGTAGAGTGGTAAATAAGGATAAGGCTAGGTCAGTTTTACAGGGCAATTTGTGTAGCTTGTTAACTTGGGCTCACTTGAAAAACATGCATTTTAGTGCAGCCAAATGCAAGGTCATAAGGATAAGAATAAAGAATTAGGGTCATCCTTTGTAGGAGGGGAGATTGTATCCTGAAAAGCAGTAACTCTGAAAGGAGCTTTACAGTCTTGAAAGATAAAGTAACAGAAAATGGCCGTGTAATAGTCTCTAAACTTTAATTTAAATTTGTTTACCTTAAAATAAAGGAGGTGAGACATTAGCAATAATATAGAGAAAAATGTTTTAGGATTAGAGCTTTTCTGTTCCAGGTAAGTGCTCTAAAAACTGAGACTGTCATGTCACCACTTGTTCTCTCTCTTGGCTGCATGACTTTTGCATTTTTTTCTGCTCAACAGCCCAACTTCCTGTACACAGAATGGCCAAATAATGTAATGGTGAGTGAGGTTTGAATCCTTAGATAAGCAACAAATTCTCATTTCCTGGCTCTGTGCTTTAATAATGAGTTATCATAAAGAGGTGGAAATCACCACTCTGCTTTTTTCCCTGTCTTATAAAAGAATAAAAAAAAATCACTTTGCCTTTCCCTGAAAGAGTGGACGCATCCACCCTTAAATAAGGCTTCATGTTCTGGATTTGAAATGGAGGGAGATTTTTGCCTTGAGTCCCTGAAAAATCTAAGTTCCAGAGAGGGGCAACAGATTTCCTGTTGGCTAAATCTGCGATTCTTCTGTATAAAGGTTTGTAGAACACTGTGCACTTAACAGAGTGTTCCAAATACCATTCTAGAGGAGCAAGCAGAAGTGTCAATTTCTGTCTTTTTCTTGAATACCAGTTTGGTATTAAGACATTTTAAAAGATGATTATGTTGGTTTTACCCAAGAGATATAGAGTTGATTTGAATATGTTACTTCCATGGTTTCTGATGCAAGAGGGTTTAATAAATGAAAATATAACAGACCCAGTAGTTGAGCTTTCAGTCTAGATAAATTGAGAGTAGCAATAAAACTTCAATGTATAGCAATGAAAGCAGCAACTTCTGAAATTATCCATTACTTATAGCCTTTAAATCACAACTAGATTTCTTTCTGATGTATCTATATATATAATCGTGAGTTTCACCCAGCAAATTGTGAGCTTTATGCAAAAATACTGATGAAATTTTAATACCTGTGTTATTTAGAAGGTTAGGTTGGGCAATCAGAATGCTTCTCTCTGACTGTAAAATATGAATCCCTAAATAGCTTTATGAAAGTTTTTAGTCATTGAATTATTTTGATGTAGTCAAGATTACTCTAAGCATCAAGGATGGCATTGTTCCAGGGTACAGGACAAAGCCCTGATGTTTCCCTTCGGTTTTTGTGAGCTTCTGGTTCTGCCAGGAGTTTGGGTATCAGATTAATATAATTCATGGCCATAATTGGAGTGTTTGTTTTAGATTCAGCAGCATTTTTTGTTTGCTGGATATATACAGACAGAGAATATAAGGACTTGGGAAGAATAAGGGCACTGATCGGCATTGTATGCAGGGATTTCAGTTTACCAGTAGCCCCAGACTATTTTGCAGGTCTTAGTGGAAGAGGATTTAAGGAAGTTCTGAGAGAATAAATTGATAGCTGTAGTGAGCTTTTCTCAGATGTGAGAGGCAGCATGAGGGTGGGCAAAAAGATGTTCTAAAAGGAAAAAAACCCAACCATAGGAAGTCACTGATGGAGTCAGAAGTCACAAAAATTAAAGTTGCTATTGCTTTACTGATTTAGAAATGACAAAAAAGGAAAGGCTGTGGAAGCTTTGAAAGCAGAGGACCATCATATATTTGTGTGAGCTTCTCTTTTTCTGTTACTTCAAAGAATAGGATAACATTCAAAGCAAGCAACTGTGATCTTTGCAGTAGCACTTTGAATGAACATGAACAAAACAAGGTGATGTGTGTCTAGGCTAAAGAAACAGATGCTGCAACAAGCAAGGTATGAAGTTACATACAACACTTCAGCTTTGTAGAGAGATTAGAAAAAGACTTTAATTTTAGAATGTTGTGAACGATACCTGTGTTCTGAGTTTATGTGAATGATGGGATGCTAGCCATAGTGATGAAGACAGTAGTGGGGAGGACACAAAAGCTGAAAAGATAATCTTTTTAGAGACCAGAAAGCTGAAAGAATCATAAGATACTTATCCTTCAGCCTTGCTGAGCTGCACTGGTGGCCTGACATCCCTAAAAGGAAGATCCTCTGATATTTTTATTGGTGCAGAACAGGGTGATGAATCGCGCTCCTATTCATTACCATGGAGAAGGAACCTGTCTGTGGTCTTTGATTAGAACATTACTAACAATAGAGTAGCAGAAGAGAAGAGAGGACAGAACCCTTTGAAATACCTAAGAAGCTGAAAGAGTTAGGTGGGAGTGGAACTAGGAGGCATGAATTGTAGAAGCTGTGGGAGGATGGGATTTGAAGAAGAGAATGGTTTGTTTTTCAGCAAGTAACCAATAGGTTGAGGAAATTGAAGGTGAGTTTGAGCTTTATGAATCAGTAAAAAATTTTGGGAAGAAATTTTTACATGCAGAGCTACATTCCCCAGAGATGAAGAGAATTAAAGTTTAAAAAGAAACCCATACCAAAATTCCTTGCTGAATTAATTTAATTCTTGAAATTTTAAAAAGTGAATTCTTTGGAGCACTGCCATCTAGTGGCATGTTCTACCATCATCTTCTGGTTTTAATTTTTAAAACTAGTTGCCTTATCTGTCTTGAAGGTCAAAGGTATCATTTACCTGACACTAATTTAGGTCCATTTAAGCTGTTCATATTTCATTACTGACCAATTCCCTACGTTTAGCTAATTTCACAAATATAAATAATTATGTGGGGATAAGCATGATTTCAGTGTAGTGGATAGTAGAATTCAAATGGCTTTGTCAGCTATTTAAATAGCAAGGCCTACAGTGGTAGGATTTTATGGTAGATCAGATCAAGAAAGCAATAATTTTCTTGCTTTAAAGTCTTGTCTTCTCTATGAAAGATATCCACAGGCTTAAAAATAAATATAACTTTTCATTCGTATCTAAAAAACCATCTTGCAGAGCAGGATATATCAATTTATCAAGATGTAAACTTCACAAGGTCAGCTACAGCTCTCTCCTGGGACTGACTGTATTAAGTTTATTTAATCAGATAGCAAAGGTGACTTGCTTTTGCTCCCTTATTTAATCTTGGTATACTCTGCAGGCATCAGTTATCAGTTAAAAAACCTACTTTTTTAGACATGAACATAAGTAACATAAGTTAAATATATTTTAATGAAGATTACATATGGATAGTAAAACCTGTTCATGGCAGATACCCTACAAAAACTTTAACTGTATTTGTAGCTTCACATTATTTGTTAAGATTCCTTCATGGAGGAATACCTGCATCTCCCTGAGACATTCTGATTATACAGTTTTTTTACCAGCAGATGGAAACAGAATATTATTAGATCAGTATTATTATTATTTGGAGATTTCCTCCACATTGCTTTTCTCTTCCACAAGTGTGAAGTCTGAATGTTGTTTTGCATTAACCCTCAGTTGATTACTTAGTATAAACTCCTAGACTTAAAACTATTTATGACAAAACTGCTCTAAAAGAGAGACAGCTCTTCTTATGTTGTTCTCTTAAAACATTTTTAACCACCGAATGCTAAAGAATATTTTTATTCCTTTTTACCTTTTTGTATCTTGTATAACTTCACTTGACATTCCTTTTATTCAGACACCTACCTTGAAGAGGCAGAACCAACAAATACTTAGACATAAAGAAAAAACCAAAGTGTAGGACCAAACACTTTTCAAAAGTGAGATTTTCAGTTCTTGTTTTAATTCTCTTTAAGAAACAGGTCTTTTGTCAAAACTTCCACTTGAAGAAAGGAACATTCCAAAAAGAGTTGAAGAATTACTTGCAGATCTATAATCTTTCTCTCTGTTTAAGAACTACAACTTCTGGGCTAGTGCTACATTTTAAGGATTCCTTTTTAACCTCCAAATGTACTTCAGAAGCCTTTTTGATTGCTGAATCAAATGGCTTGTTCTCAGTTGTGTTGAGACTCCCTCTGTTTATACAGTATTCTGATAATTTAACTAGGTTTTAAAATGGAAATACACTGCAATTAGCCTAAATGGGAATCAAGTCCACTATAGCAGATATATGTCTGACAGTGAAATTGCAAGTAACAGAAGTTACACACTTTATTTCCATGAATGTGCAAAGATACTTCATTATTATTTTAGTGTTTGAGGAAAAACTACCCCAAACCTGATTAACACCAGTAGATGTCAGTGTTGGCATATGCCAATATGTTGAGAAAAGAAGCATTTCTTCTAATGTGCTTTTTGCTTTAGATACATGTATGGATACCTGAGCATAAGAAATTGAGTAATTTTTTCTTGTGCTTTTGTGTATATATTACATATTTCACCATTTATTGCATTCTGTGCTTGTAATTGATAGTACAGTAAGAACTATATGTGAGAAAATTATTTACTATAAAACAAACTAGAAGAAGAATAGCAAAGAATGTAAATGTAATTTCTACTCTGATAAATATAAATATTAATCATAATTTTATTTATAAATCCTGTAAAATATCTGTTTAAGTGACAAATGTTAACAGTTGTTGTTACTGATCTCTAAAATAATTTTAGTAGCTTCATAGTAGTAATAGATCTTTCAAATCTGGATTTCCCTCTAGAGGTGCCAGGAACAAACTAAATAGAGGTAGAACAGTTATTACAGGACTTTTTATATACATATATATGCATGTGCATATATAAACATGAGTTACTGTATTGTGTGAAAGTGTTCACTGGTTTTGGAAGCTGAAACTCTATTTAAACAGGAAATTGGGAGGTATAATTACTTCAGACTACAGCTTTCTAAGGTGAAAAATGCGTTTTGTGAGTTGTTTTCCATAAGTATCCAATTCACAGAATCCAATTCTTTCTATATTGTTATATTTTTTCCTTGTGACTTCTATAATAAATATGATAAACCTGATCATTAAAGTCTTAAAGTTATTTGGTGTGTAACTACAAGAATTGCAAGTTTAGCTCTGAGTTTCCATTGTATATTAAGTAATTTCAATCTTTAGTTTAGAAAAAAAAAGTCTTATTCATCATTTATTTCTAAGTTGATTTTAAATTTCTGTAATTTTCTTTTTGTCTAAAAACCAAGCTATTTATGTGGTGTTAATATCTGACATAAGTAGAGTAATTTATTCATTTTTTTTATGTTGCTGCAGAATTTATGAAGGAGTTCCTATTTCAGAGCAATTACAGTATAATCGGACCAATGGGATTCAGTTTCTTCCCCCTCATACATCAGAAAGTCTGACCAAATGCAAAAAAGTAGCTGAATATTATCTTAAAAAACCACAACTGCAACCATTGGGAGAGAAAGTAAGAAATAATTTTAATAAATTAAATCTACAATCCTACAAATGTAGCAATCCTACAAATGCAGATACAAAATTCGGGGGGGGGGGGGGAAGTGGGCATTTTGATTTTTGTGTCATGCAACAAAAGAACAGAACACCTTGGAAATAAAGTTCTGCTGCTTTTTCAACATTTGACAATATGCAATACCAAAATTTATATGGATTATTTCATCAATGGGGAGAGCTGTTCTGAAACCTCCTGTCTCAGTTCTTAATTCCTTATCTGAGGTAGTAATATAAGGTAATGTGCCAATTTTTAACAAACAAAAACACTAAAAGAACAAACCAGGTAGTTTGTTCAGGTTGTGGAGCCCTCTAGCTCTCAGGATTTCATTGTATTTGGTGGGGTCGTTTTCAACAAAATCAGCAGAAAATGGCATTTTATCACTTAACAGTTCAGATTCATTACAAGGCATTTATAAACTGGAATTATGTTAATTGATAACCAAATTGTATTGGTTTTGAAGGTTTCCATCTATCCAGAAACTTTAAAAATGTTTTGTGCTCCAGCTCCATCAAAATTCTCTGCTACAATTTCATTAAAGGAAATTTTATTTCCTACATATGAGGTAAATATTTTAAATGTATTTTTAGTGTTTCCATCTTTTGCAGAAATATACGTTTTTTTCTAACATTTTATTTGTTAAATCTAATAGTTATATTTTTTGCTGCTGTCTTATTAATGCTTTCACTGAATTTCACTGAATTTTTTAGAGTTGTAAGGGACCGTAGAGATCATCTAGTCCAACTC
>BJBW01001614.1:332221-349261 GCA_004320125.1 Scolopax mira | reverse complement strand
AGAAGGGGATTCCACGACCTCCCTGGGCAGCCTGTTCCAGGGCTCTGTCACCCTCACTGTGAAGCAGTTTTTTCTCATATTTGAGTGGAACTTCCTATGTTCCAGCTTGAGCCCATTGCCCCTTGTCCTCTCACTGGCAACCACTGAAAAGAGTTTGGCTCCCTCCTCCTTCAACCCACCCTTTAGATACTTATAGGCATTAATAAGATCTCCCCTCAGCCTTCTCTTCTCCAGGCTAAACAGTCCCAGCTCTCTCAGCCTTTCCTCATCAGGGAGGTGCTCCAATCCTTGAATCATCTTTATATAATTGTACAATTTGTAATAATGTGTATTGAATAGTATTGTTTCATTTAATTTTCTACAATAATGTAGTTTCTAGTAGTAATTATTCTTAATTACTGCTTGCTATTGTATTGCCTTGCTTAATGTCTTTACATTTATGTGAAAAGCTACTTTTGTATAATTTTTCTTCTGCTATCCTATGCTGGCAATGAGTTCTATTAAAAAGTAGTAATTTTTTTTTTTAAAATATGTAACAAAGTCCATTTTAGAAAATGCAAATGTTTTTTAATTTTTAAATGTTCTGAATATAAAAAATTACACTATTGCAAGAGATGAGCTGTTCATGCAAAAGGTCATGCCCATTGTATGCCCATATCAGTAGCACTCTGTGTCTTTGTATGGCAGAGGTTACAGAGAAACTAGCATTTTATGACCAGTTCACACTCCTGTACAAGAGATAAAGCACACTTATGCATGGATTAATTGCTAACAGGAGTAAGCCTGACATAGTTCCCCACCTCCTAGCCTTACTAGGATCAATTTGAGAACTATGTTCTTGCTACTATATGGACTACTGTGACCTGACATAAATTACCAAAGCTAAAGATAAACATTTTAGACAATCAAGTAGCATTAATCAGTTTCCTCATATCTCTGCTGCCTCTGTACCATGCAATTCTTGGTCACATTAAAGAATGTGCTCCATCAGAAGCCTAGGATAAATGACTTCTGTGATATTGGTCTTGCTCATCATAAATCTTTAGCTCAAATACATTATAGGCTCTTTTTATTTATCTGTTACTATATTTCCTATAGCTGACTAAAATAATAATATTGCATATATTAAAAATGCAAATATATTAATATTTCAGTGCAATGTTATTGACGATGGTGTATTTCAAGACCTTTTCACTGATCATGAGGAAGAGTTAGAAGCTGAGGAAGATGATCATGGTCTCTGTAATTATGAACTGGTGTGTACTACGGTATAATTTTTTTACAATGGAACACTAGAAATTAAGATTAGCAAAACAGTTCATAGTTTGAACTATGTAATAGTTTGAACATCTAGTAATAAGACAAATATTTCTATATAGTTGACTTCTAGAAACAATTTCATGTTAGATATTTGTTCATTTTGTAATTGGTAGAAAGTGCTAAATCTCACTTTTTGAAATTTGGGACTGTGCTTGGAAAGGATTATTGCATATTTTAAAGGTGCTCCTTATTTGGCATTATTATAGCACAAGGTGATGGTTTAGGGGAGGGTCTGTGATATAAATAACAGGTTTTGAGTAATATGACATATATCAGTGCAGCAGCTTTCTGGATGTTCCCCTATGCCCAGACATCTAAAAAACTGGCAGAGTCAAGAAGAAATAGGGGAAAAGAGATGTTTCCAAGTGTGTGATTATTATTTTTTTTTTAACTGGATTTTCTCTGAATGTAATATGAAAGGATAGGCAATTCTATGCAGGTGATTTGCAAGTGAAGGATTGAAGTGTGGCTCTAAGTTGCAGCGTGAGTTTTTCCAGTTACAGAATCCTGACTCTGTCAAACACCATTATCTGTTTCCTGGGGGCAATGTAGGGCGTGAGAGCTGTAGGCTTCAGAGAGAACCCAAAGTGCCCAATGATAGTGTTCAGTTATAGAACAGAAATGGGTGAAAGCTCACCAAAATGCCGTTGTAAGGAAGCTGCAAATATTTCTTTACTAGAGAATTTGAGGTGCAAGTGAGTGTGGAACTGGCTGGCGATGTTGCTGAGACCTCAGCTGGAACTGAGGAAAACTAATGCATGTGTGGATGTATTTGCAGCCAGAAACGGGCAAACTGAGGCTAGCATATAATTACTGCAGCTGAGCTCCCAGGTATAATTTAGTGTTTGGGGGCATGGTTTTATATTAAAATTTAGGGGTTCATCTGCAAATTCAGGCTATTAGAGCAGTTAAGATCTGTCAGATAATGTGTTTCCTATTTGAAAGTGAAATGTGGGGTTAGAAATGCTTGCTTTTTCCTTAGAAAAAAGCTTTTTAAATAGTGACTATGACTATTTGAGAATATGTCATTCAAGAGGAAGTGACTTGTAGATGACATGTAAGTGGAATAAACAAATAAGTTTGGTGCTAAATGGTTTGAAGATTTTGAACTGGCTAGAAATAATGAGAATCTTATTTAGTATGTCAAGGGAAGAGTTTTGCCATCAACTTTGCACATCTCCATCCTCTGGCAACAGCAACATAAGATAGTTATTTTGTGTTTGGCTAAAAACTATTTAGAATTATATATCATATATTATATATCATATGTAAGTTATGGTTTTATATGTAACTATAAACTGATTTGGAATTTTCCTGCAGAGAGGAAAAGTGTTGGTAGTCCTTTGCCTACAGGTTGACTGGGCCATTAGATATAATAACTGGAAGTAATAAAGTTTGTGGTTACTAAAATATTATATTTTTCCATGTTTGCATGTGAACCTTTTGGGAACATCTCTTTTACTGAAAAACTATTACTATGGTATAAAGTCTGTTAACAACAACAATGAAAAACAGACAAAGCATTCTCAGGAAGAAGTGATATTCTCATTGAAAATGATGGTTGTGGTGATGTTACCTGGCCATTGTTTTTGTTTGGGATTCCCAAGATAGGAATGCATGTGCGACTAACGTCACATAGGACACTTCTAAGAAGCATCCATCTTAAAATAAATTCATGAGTAAAAAATTTCCATACACTTATTAAATTTACTAGGTAATCAACAGTATGGCATATTCATAGTATGTTCTGAGATTGGAGCATCTACAGCACATATGTAGAGTATTTACACTGATTGTATATGTTCTTTAGCATGAATCTATATGAGTACATTGAACATGTCTTGGATTTTTAAACAAGTGGCAGTGGAACCAGTTTAAGACATCTAGAGATCCAGACAAATACAGTCCTTCAATCTGGCAAAGGTGGGGTTGGTGGGTTTTTTTGGTAAAAATACGTATTTCTTTGGACATTAGCTCTGTTTTTCGTTAGTCTCTGCTTTTAAAAGCTCTGTTTTATATTAATCTCAAACTAATTAAATTTTTTTGGTTTTTGTTATATCTGTAGACAAAAAGTTTACCAAGAAGATGCCAATCCTTGCCTACTTTTTTTGACAGTGAGAGCTCAGAGGTATTATTTTATATTTAATTGTATTTGTTCATGAACTGTGATTTTGTGGAAGAAATTCTTCCACTGAACTGAATTGAACTTAGTATTTTCCTATTAGATGGGAAAGTGAGAGTCCCAAAGGTCTTTTTCAAGTGAATTTGTTACATTAAATGGGACAACATAGCTCTGCCATGAGAAGCCCTATTACCTTCACAGACATTTGCATAGACATAAGTGTGAGTAGTCTGAACTCCCGCTAACCTGAAACAAGTGGAACAACATACCTGAGTAAAGATTTGCAGTATCGAGTCCTTGGATTTCAGATGTATCAGGGTATCAATGTTGTCAAGTTTCCAATCTGTAAAGTACAATTTTACTACCGTAAAGTACTGTTTCACAAAATACATAAAGCAGCAATAAACTGTGCAAATTCTACACTTGTGCAAAGATGACCTCTATAGCATTATAGAAGTAATATTTTATTAAGAAATTTGGCTTTGAATAAGAATTTGAGAAGTATGTATTTATTTAAAACTTCTCTATAGCCCACAAAGACTTGCTTAAAATATTCTGACCATGATATTTTAAAGACAGACATGAAGCATAGCAGCAGTTGTTATTAAATCATAAAGTAATTTCAACATCTGATTTGCAATTGAACTAATCATTGATGCTTAATTTTTACAGTTCTAGTTTCACATTTGAAAAGAAGTAATCTTGTTGATCTCAGCTAGCAATTATTTAGCAAAACTATGCATAGTTCATTAAAGAATTTAGCAAGAAGCAATTCAGTATTTATGAAATTTGCAGTCAAACTATTTGTTTTTGTGATAAATGACAGCTAATGATAGATAAAGGTAGTGATAAATGATAGCTTTAAAAAGCTTCAGCTTTTTAATAAATTGGTATGCAGTTTAGATTTTTTTTTTTAAAAAAATACAATTTTCCTAAAGAAAAGGGGCACACTTGTGACACAGAAGTTTTTATTATCTTTTCAAAATTTGACAGGGTTATAATCTATTACCACAAATAAAGAATGAGAGCTATTTAGTTACTTAAATGGAATACTTTAGTTATTATTAAGATAAACTAAAGGCTGATGAAGTGTCTTTCTAACAAATACATAAATTAATACTTAGTAGATGTTTGCAGTCAAGCATTGAAAAAATGCTTCTTTGTGTCTAATTAAAAATTGTTCAATGCTTCATTTATTTTTTCATTTATTTTATTTATTAACAGCATTCAATTTCAAGAACTTTATTAATTTCAGCCAGTGGACATGAAATTGCATTTTAATTTCTTTGGCAAAGATGGGCTATGCCTAGTATTACAGTGCAAGTTAATGAACTGGAATCAACAAAAAGACTGGGAAGCAATACATTTGTTATTGCAAATAGTAGTTACTTAATAGTTAATAACAATTACACACCGAAGGACAACAGTTATTCTTTTGGATTTGATTTTATCAGGTGATTCGGAGATGGGAGCACAAAGTATGAGTGCATAATTCCATTCAGATATTAACTGTGTTTCCATATAATACAACTGCACTTCTAAACATTATACAGAATTCTGTCTTGTCTTCTGAGTTTATGAATATATCTCATTTCATCATTTTGTGGATGACACCACCAGTGGCATACATTTTTAATTTTAAAATTTAACTTCCCTACAAGGACTGGGTGTATTTAATTCAAATTTCTTATGATACTTTTTAAAGAAGATTGATTTTAGCAATTTATGAGCTTCAAATAACTTTGAATTAATATTTCAGATCTCTTTGCTTTGACACATAACCTGAAGTATGCAGATCTTTTTTCCTATTAAATACTATATTTTTTTTCTGACAGTGTAGTTCCCATGTTCCTTTTTTTTTCCTTTACAATTTTATATAAAATAAAATCAAGTCAATTTGAACTAAGGAAATATATAAATCTTATTTCAAATGAACAGCTAAAGAAATTAAGTTTCTTTTTATTAACAGGCAAGTTTGATTAAAAGATCAGTCTCGGCTCTGGAGATAACTGCTTTCAAAGATGAAACTACATTAAAAATGTCAGCTAATTTCAAAATCAGCATGAAAGAGTTGAAGGTTATGAAGCAACAGATAGCTGAGCCAGAGGTTGAGACAGAGATCACGAAAAGTTCCCCTGCCAAGCATCTGTTGAATAAAATCTGTGTTGATCCTCAGTCAATGCAGACAGACAGACCAGCAGAAAAAATGCTTACTTTGACTGGCCAAGAAGATAGCAAGAATGACATCATTTTTGTGGAGCAACCTCAAAAGGTTGGGATTAAATACATGGATTTCTCAAGAAGAAAGAAAACAAAGAAATCAAAGAAAATGAGAAAACCTAGAAAACTAGAAGATGTGATTAAGAAATTAAGTAAACCTCCAAAGATTCATAAAAGGTCTTGTTTAATTAATATGTATTGCCTTTTTAAAGAATGCATTTTCATTTTGATCCATATTATCTAATTACAGCATTTGTCTTTTTAAATATTAAATATTGCTCTGAAATTAAGTAATAATAGTTCCGTTATTTGGGCATAATACATATATATTTAATACAAAACAAAAATAGATACTGCTCAGGTATCTCTAGCACACCTACTACACTTTAAATACCTACTGTACTGTAAATGGAAATAGTGTTGCTTTATGTAACAACAGAATAAGTTTTATCTAAGTATAAATGCATGATGGAAATGGTCAAACTTCTTTCTTCTGAAAGACAAGGGGGGAATCCTAAATTCTTAGGAAACTGAAATGCTGGGCTGGGCTGGACTAAGCTTCTTTGTACCATGAACTTGGTATATTGCACCAAACCAGTTGTTTGCTTTTTGCCTTTTGTTTTCATGTATCACTCTAAATATTTTTCTAGTGAGTATTTCTTCTCTACATACTTCAGATATGGGTTACCTTCAAAATATTCAAGCGTTTAAAAAAAAAAAAAAGGTTCTTAGTAGTTTTTTGATATTTCTTAAATACTTATGCTTGAAGTGTGACTTGCAGAACCCCCCCAATGTCTATTTTTGAGTACAGTCATATGTGTCCATACTGTATTTATGTTGATGCTCAGGCATAGTCCTCCAAGTCACTATTCCCTTTAGCTGCTTATGTTTTTCTGCTTATAAGGACCTTTAAGAAAATAAAAGGTAGTTAAATGATATGGTAAAGTGAGCTGTGACTCACTATATGTTTCTCAAAGGAGAAAGTGGGCTTTTCCCAAAGTCTTGTTTTAGACAAGGGAACTATTTGTTCTTTGCTGTCTAAGGCTTTCATATTGGCTTTGCTAAACCAAAGGGAATTCATCTTTGTATTGTTTTGCATGTTATTCATGCATGGGCCTGATAAATTTTTTATTTAATTTCCTTTTTTTTTTTTACGTAGTAGGATCCTTATTATAAAATTTTATAAATATTAGGTACATAGTATTTTAGATATATATGAATATATATATATATATAACATTTGCTCTATATTTCCTTCTGATGTTCCCTTCTGTCTTAGCAGACTATTATTGTTTGTGATAAAGTTTGTTTCTGTAAAAGACTTCTATTTCTTTGTCTCAAAGTAGATATTGATATTGAACATTTGTGAAGGCTCCCATCTTGGGATCTATGAATTTTCCCAGATTATAATTTTGGAACTATCCTTGTAAATTCAAATGTTTTTTTTCCAACTCTGGGTGATGCTTCACCTGCTTATATCCTTATGGCCTCTTCCTTATATCCTCTTCCTTATATCCTTATGGCCTCTTCCTTATATCATTGGGATCTGTTATGGATATATTCATCCATCTAGGATGTATCAATTACCCAGGCTGGTAATTGTCCCCTCAGAAATATTGTCTTATGTTAGCATTGTCCCTGTAAACCTAAGTTAGAAGGTTTTCAAGGAAATAAGCATGCAACTGAGAAAAAGTGCTCAACATTCTGGGGATGTGAATCATTCAGAACAATTCTGCTTACCTGCAGCTTCAATAATGTTTTTTGATAAATGGCTCATAAGTTAAAAAATTACCATTATCAAGAGATACTAACAAATACTAACAATAGGTTTTTGAATAGTTGTCGACTGGCAGATTGCAATTTGATGTCTTTAATATATTTGGGATCCTTTAGTTAATTTTAATATATTTTTCCTCCAAGTCTGTGCTTCTGGAAAAGGATTCCTGTTGATGATAAATTCAGTATCTCGGTTTCTTCAGCAATTGAAAAATATCACAGCCACAGCATCCCTTGTTTGTTAGGTTTTGAAAAGTTTGCAAAAATGAGGGGTGGAATTCCAAAAGAAACTTCTGCTTGCGTGTTGGTCCATGGAATATGGAACTGCTGGTTTGATGAAACTTTCCCTTCTAGTGGGACTGCTTCTGAGGAGAAGGATGCTGAATTAATAAAAGGACCTGAGATGGTGGACTCTCAAGAAGCAAATCTACAAATAGAACTAGTTGACTCAATACAGCCTGTTCTTCTTGAAGGTGCAACAGTTAGCATTGCAGATTTAGAAGAAGAAGTAAGAAGACTGACTGAGGTAATAGAAAAGGAAGAGCGTCCTTCAGCTTTTCACTACTGCAGGCGTGGAGCAATACAAAGAAAGTTAGGCAAGTTAAAATCAGCTATGGATGACTTGGAAAAGGTAAGTTTAATGCCAAGTTTTACTTATATCAAGTACCTTTTTTTTCCTTTTTGATAACTAGCTGAATGCTGTGCCCTTTTACCTTTGTGACATCATGATCTAAATTTAGTCTCACTAGAGTGAAGATGCAGGCTTTTGTAAATAAACTGTGTTTATTTACCCTAGTGTTCCTCAAGCACCATAATGTTTGGGGACTCTTACTCAGGATATAACACTCCTAAATGGAGTTGGAGATAGAATAGACTGAAAGCACAGAAAGTTTTTTGCATCAAGTGTTGTTGCTTGCAAAGGTGACAAATTTTTAATTTCTGCAAAAGCATAGTGAGTAAATAAATTGAAAAGTCATGTATTTTCTGTTTATAAACTATCATTCGACACTAAGATTTTATACAATAATACTAGTGGTTTTCTATGTACATTTATTTTTCAACACTTAGTTCCCTTTATAGTACTACAAACCTGCTCTTACTTCTACCCAAGACTCTGCATAACTAGAAAGAAATAACCAAATGAGAATGAGAACATTGCCAAAAAACCAAAATTTACAATATTTTCAATCTCTGATTTAGATGTGTAAGCTGTAAAGGCTTTCAAAGACATTCTCTAATCAATGATATAGTTCTGTATGTTTGTGAAACCTGGGTAGAGAAGTCATGTGTTGTCCTTCTGGTGTGGTATTTTCATTGTCATTTAATGTTGTTACATGCAGCCTGTCTTTTTTATTCACCCAAAAGCTCAGAAACAGACTGTCAAGGATGTGCTAAAAATTCCACAACCTGCCAAAGTGGTTCATTGACTGATATCAACTGTCAAAATTGCTTGTCATTGCCATTGCGTATTTTAGTGAAAAAATAACTGAATTTTCTTTTTAAGATACAAGAAGACAGTTCCTATGTAGTTTATGGATCCTAGAAATAGTATATAATTACTGTTGTAGTAGGACAGCCTCAGATTTGTATCAGTCTCTATATTTATTTCCATATAGCTCTTAAATGTGTGTAATATGTGTAACAAACATAAATGAAATATCTTATTTGATTGATAATATCTGTCAAGTGGTTTTTGTTAGGGAATGTTAAGTGCTTTCTATAGGAATCATAACAGCATGGCTTGAAAAGATGATTCCTTTTTCACAGGGACAGGTTAATTATTTCTTACTTTCAAATAGAATTCTGACTTTTAGAAATAGTTCAGGTAAGTACTTTAAAGAAATAATCAAACACAGTAATATTCTAGTTGATTGATACTTTGTGATGAAGGTTCTGGTAGCATGGACTCTGTGCATGTGTGTAAGTACATGATGCTTTTAAAAAACAATTGACATAAATAAAATTTTTGAGATACTTGGGTAAAATAAAAGTTTGCCAGTCTAGGAATTTTCTTTAAAAAAAATAACTTCAGTGCAAAAAATGTTCTTATTTCCTATGTAATATTGTTAGCACACTTGAGAAGTTTCTTCTGCAATAAATAAGCTATTTACTTGTTTTGTTTCTAGGCTATAAGCTTAGAACCACTACTGCTTGATGCTTACTGGCATAGACATCTGATTTACCTCTTTCAAGACAAAATTTCTGCTGCTTTAGATGACCTGAATTTTATGATTAAATGGAGCAAAAATAAAGCAGGTAAGTAACTACTAAAGTGTTACTTAACAGTTAATTTTGCATCATGTTTTTCTCTAGTTCTCTTTGGTCCTAGTTTTGCAAATGTTTCTGTATGTTTTAAACTTACATCAGTAGTTTTATTCATATTAATAAAAGATTATAAAGCAGATGTGAATATTCAAAGACTTAGGATAAAAGTTGAGTTTCTAAGGCAAAAAAAGTACTTAGTTTTAGTGTGTTCTTAAAAACATGCAAAAGAAAAAAAATAAAAAGAAGGATTGATGGAAATTGTACCTATTTATTTAAGAGGGAAAGCTGGTACCAATCCTGTAATGGACACAGTGTGCTGTTGTGCTTCAGTCAGCCCGTTTCAAAACTGTTTAAACTGGGAAGGGAAGGAAGAGCTTAAAAGGGAAAGATACCACCTGGCTGACAGACTGGGCCCTGCAGATCAGGAGAAGTGATTCCCCTCTGCCAGGTTGTCATGCTGTACCTCCAATGCTTTCTTTGTCTAATTTTGGAACCCCTGGTATGTGAGAGACAAGCTGAATAGAGTCCTTGAAAAGTTGTTAAGATGGTTAGGGGTCCAGACCCGAAGTTGTATGAGGAAAGGATGAGGGTGATGAGTTTCATAGCCTGGAAAAGGTAAGGGGGAAATCTGCTCTCAGGTACATCATGGGTGATAACAGAGAAGACAGTGTCAGAATCTTCCAAGAGATGCACAGCAAAACAGAAGGCAATGGTCACTGGTTGCAGGAAATTTTAAGTGAACATGGACTTGGAAGACACCTCACCCACTCCCTTCTTCTTATATCCCGATTTTTTTTTTTTTTTTTTTTTTGTTGAGCATGACATTGCGCGTATGGAATGTCCCTTTAGCCTATTAAAGTCATCTGTCCCAGCTGTGTCCCCCCCAGCTTCTTGCCCACCCCCAGCTGACTTGCTGGAGGGACAGCAGACAGAGGGGAGAAAAAAAAAAAAAAGTTTGTCAGAAGCTCAAACATTTTTGTGTGATCAACACTGTTTTAGTCACAAATCCAAAACATAGCTCCACAGGGGCAGTTATAAAGAAAGTTCACTCTATCCTGATCAGATCCAATGCAGTGGGATAATTATTGTGTGTGCCCTTTTGAACTAAATCTCTTTATATTTGTTTGTGATCAACACATCTACACTAAATGTCTTGATGGGCCATTTCCACAGAGGTCTGCAGCAAAGATTTTTAGTACCTGTGAGTCCAGCAAGAGCTATCAGTTTACAGCTGCATGGGTCCCACACTTGGGCACTAACTTTTGAGTTAGTAGCTGTAGCTCTAAACTTTTGAGTACTGTTGCTCAGATTAAAACAGGACTTCCTAAACTTTTATATAATCGGCTGTTCTATTTTTACTGCTTATGTTAATTACCCTGCAAGGAGGAGATGACTTACTGTTCTGGGCTACTAAATAGTGCCTTTTATATTTTGGGTGGTTGTTTCAGATACATACCTGTCAATGGCTGAAATTTACAGGAAACAAGGCGATAATAGATTGGCAATCGTCAATTATAGCTCTGCAATACAGCACTGCCCTACAGATGATGACATTTATTTTAGGAGAGCTGAGTTGTATTTTGAGGAAAATAAATTCTTATTGGCCATGGATGATTATGCCAAAGTAAGTTCACATTTTTTGTGTTGTTACAATAGTGTAGTAACTTTGTGTAACTTTAGTAAAAGTAAACTGTATTTGGATATATCTGGGAAGCAGCTTGGACGACAGATATCCTTTCAAATAAATGATGTTTAAAAAAACCCCAACAGTGCTATGGAAATAAATAAGAAATTTCCTTTTCTCCTGCTGTCTAATGCAATAAATTACTGAATGTCTACAAATTATTAACCACTAATAATCTTGCATCATTACTTTTTAAGCTTCAATTTACAGGTAGTGTCAATTACAATAGTCATCAAAGGACAAAGAAACAAAAAAGAAAATCTGGGAATAAAAGTATATATTATATTTATGCTTGGTTAAGATTTGAAATCATTAGAAATAATAAGAATGAGGAATAATACCATGTACTACTTTGTTTTTCATTATAGTGTTTTCAGTATAACCCAAAAAGAACAGATGCACGTATGAAACATGGAATACATTTCTTTGACCATTCAGTTTTGACTACAGCTATTCAGGATTTTACAGCTGTGATCAAGGAAGACCCCAGCAATGCTCAGGCGAGGTAAGATGTATAGTTTGACAAAAGTTATTTGAATTTTAAATTAATTATTAAAATAATATTAATATGTAGAAGACTGAATATGCATTAAACAATAATAAAGCAATTGCATTTCCAAAAAGGTGTCTAATAGAAATAGGAGAAGACTTCTAGACCATGAGATTCATTGGGGAATCTTTGTATTGCTTTAATGACTTTGGATTAGTCCCTAGACCTTAATTTAACTAAGCACAGAACCATGTGCTAAGATCCCACTGGAGTAATGCAAATATAGAGTCAGTTGGACTTAAGCACGTGCATCTGTGCTTTGCTCCAAAGAGCTGGATTTAAATACACACTCAAAGTGAAGAATGTCCTTAAGGATTACATAGTTCTATGCTTAATTTCCACTGGTTGCCTTTACACTCTGGGGTTTAGTATTATGCTGAATTTATGTTTTCTGTGAAAAAATGTGAATTATGAACAAGAAGCATCTTTATTTTTGAATTATAATAATGATTTTGAGGTTTAGCTTACAAAGACTGAAAAGAAATTAATATGATTTCTCTGCTAGAGGATGTGACTTTTAAATTATAGTTTCTGTAAAGGTTTGCATTCTTTTTATACTCTATTCTGGATTCTTGAAAGTAGATGTAAAATAAACCCAGATATTCAATGCCAGATTGTGATACCTGAATTTTGGTGTCAGCTTGTTTTATCAATGGGATGTAGGTGTCTGAGCAGTTGTTGTCACCTCAGTTACTAATCAGTGCAGTTAGTTGACTCCAGGTAGATTGAATATAAAGCCTGGAGAGCTGTTTAGCTAAACATCAGTAAGTGTATATTTTTGGATAAACCGAATTGCTCTCATGTCCTTGGATTATATTGACTAGATCATCATCAACTGTAATGGAAAGTCAGTCACCTAATGGATATTGTAGACATCTACAAATAGATACCTAAGTTCAAATATTTTATTTCTATCCAAACTGAACATAAATGTTCAGAAGAAAAGGGAAGGACTCTCCTATGTATATATTCTACCTGTCAGTCCATCTTCTTCATCACAGGGAACAACAGACTGATGCAAAGCTTTCTTATGACATTAGGATTCTGTGCTACTAATGTAATTTACAAATGCTCCTTAAAACTCTGAATTTGAAATAAAATCTTGAAGCAATGCAAGGCTGCATTTGACTTTCTGAAATCCACTAGTTCATTGAGGCTCATGTGTTGATGTGTGGACTCTGTGAATAGTCCTAGTGAGTGTGATAAGTATCAGCCTCTTGTGTTGTGTAGATTTAAGCAGTGATTTAAATTCTTGAGGAACTGACTTTACTGTGTTAGATTGAAAAAGGAATAGTATATATTTTGCATGATAATTCTGCATAGAAGTGGGATGTGGCATTAGACCTTCTTATTAAGTGAAAACTTTCTTCAATAATGCAAAAATATGTTTTATATATTAGGTCTTATTCTGTTTTCCTATTTGAAGTACACTAAAACAGTAGTTAGGGACATGGTTTAGTGGTGGATTTGTCAGTGTTAGGTTCATGGTTGGACATGATGATCTTAAAAGTCTTTTCCAACATAAACGATTCTATGATAAAGTAATTTTACAGTCATTGCATTCACATTTTTTGCCTGTGTTTGTTATTTACCTTGTTTAAATATATTGCTAGCTGCCTGAATTTGAGGAAAGAATAATGTAAAATACTAGTATCTGCTTTTGTAAACTTGCCTGTTTGAAAGAAATATTGAAGAAAAAATGGATATTTTTAGAAAGCTTTAATAGTAATGAGGGAAGTTTTATATTTTTTCTTTTAAATCAGATTTAACAAAATCTGGTATTTCCAATGCTGAAACTGCTACACCAATAGACTGTGGAACTCAGAGGAGTTCCATTCAACTCTGTGATGCCCAAAGCTGATAGAGGTTTCCATTATATTGAATTTGATTTATGCAAGTGAGGCAATCTGCCTATATAGTATAGATTACTGGAATTTGTTCCTTCAGACTTGCTTTATTAAATTGAGAAATAAAATGTAACATTTATTCTACTTCTCAACATTCTTTCCTGAGTAATTACTTCAAGGTTGCATCATAAAAACAGTGGAAGAACTCTTTTAAGTTGACTCAACATGTTAATATTATAAATAATAATCTATGCCTTTATGCTGTAGGTATACTTTTCTAAGGGAAATTACATTTAAAGAGAAACTTTCTTCCTCATTAGGCTGTATCGAGGAAGAGCCTATGCTAAGCAGCAGCAGTATAGAAATGCAATACAAGACCTAGCAACAGCGATTCATCTAGACCCCTCTTGTTGGTTAGCATTCTACTATAGAGGTTGCATACTACAACAGATTGATCCAAAAAGAGCTGTGCAGGACTTCAGTGTTTCTGGTATTGTTTCTTCTTTTTCATGGTGTGCATCTTTATCATTAAAAAGAGGAATGACTGTTTACCAGTAATTACTGTACTGTAATATAACACAGAAATTTCATGTTGAAAATATTGAAATGTATGGTTTTCTGTCAGTGTTTGGTAATAACTTGCTCCATTTCTACTAAATTTGCTGTTAGATGATGTCTTTTGCTGCTGTTGTTTTCATTCATTTATTTTGTCTCTGCTTCCTAAGTATTCTGCTTCACTTTTAAAAATTTAAGTGGTTACAACTGAGAATTGTAAATACATCATGACGGTATTGTGTGCCACAATGAACAATTTCTGCTATGATATAACATGTTATGTTATGGTTTATATATGGAATTTTATAAAATCCTTAAGAAAATTAGAGTAAAAAGTAATGTGCAAATAAGTTGCATGGAGTAACTGAAATATATGTGAATATCTCAACAGTTGATTTTTGTTCTCCCTCTCCCACAGTACTCATCAATGACACTCAGGAAAACTTACGTTCTTTTCTTCATCGTGGGATTATTTACTCAGAGCAGCATCAATGGTCACTTGCAATCTCTGACTTTGAAAGTGTCCTAGCTTTGGACAGGTGATTAGACTTGAGAATTTTAATATATGTTTTTCATATTCAGATTATCTGGGGCCATAAATGTAGTAATAAAAGAAAGTAGAATCAGAACTGTTATTCAGCAAATATACTGGAATTTAGCCCCACAAAACCATAATGTTGTGGTCTTTTAGTATCTTTTACCTTATTTACTATAGTCTGGGTATGATAAATATAATTACTAATGTATTTCAAAATTAAATTTCATTTTGCCTTACATGGAAACTTGGCAAATAAATTATTCAGGTTTGGCAGACAAAAGATGTTACTGAAGTCCCAATTTAAGTTGACTACTCATGGCATAATAATGTCATTAGTCTCTTGGGAGGGAATCTGTCTGCAGCACAGATAAAAAGTCAAACCTTTTTTTTTTTTTTCCAAAATAAAATACCACAATGTTTTCTTTAGCAAAAGCCAGTAACATTTAAAAAAAAATGCAGTTTGTGTTCCTTCTTAGTTGGTGACTGAAGTTCATGTGGTTTCTCTGATTTGTGTTTCTTCCTACCACTTATGCTCTTTCTGAAGCATTATCTGTAGCATCCCTGCTGTGCAAACTGTCTTACAACATGCAACAAACCTCCATATCAGTTAGCTGCATTAATTACCTTACTCTAAAGATAGTGAGTTCTTGTTCAGCCTCAGGCAACCTCAACAATTGTGTCTTGAATAAAGGTTTCCTTTCCAATTTGTGGCAGGCCTAAAGACACTTTAGCTCATCCTTTGTCTTGGCTCTGCTGTAGGAAGTCTTGAACTTTGCCTAAAAACAGTCTGTAAGAGTGGGCTGTGCAAGTTATTGTAGATCTTGGAAATGCAGGTCTCCCTAGCAGCTAGCCAAGAGAAATAACAGAAAATAAGGGAGCAGGCTAGATGGAAAATTTGTTAGTCTTTTGAAAATACAATGTGTTGAAGTGTTGAAGGATTCAGTAAATACAAAATTACCAGCTACCTCTAGTCCAGCTTCTACAACAGAGACTTGTCATAATTTCTTCATAATTCACATTTGGAGGGATGGTTTTTGTGATCAGAGGTCTCTAATGTGCAGTCAAACATCATAAACTATTGAAATGGTGTTTTTTAATAAGCTCTGTTCTCTGCTGGCAATTAGAATTCTTTAGCTTGGTGCAATCACAAAACATGTGGTAGATCTACACATGTAGTAGGTGTCATAAAAGCAGGTGAAGCCTGTATAAATTGTGGTTAATACAATGATGTATTTCATGTAATAACAAAGGGAAAAAATATCTGTTTTTAGCTCTGTTGTCTTTGCCTACCTAAATATTGGTTTGATACTGATGTTGCATCTCAATCAATACTATGAAGCTATTCGATGGTTTACTAATGCCATTGAAACTGATCCTCTCGCCATTAGAGCCTACATATGCAGAGCGCAAGCCTTTCATAAGGTAATAAATTTTTTTTGCTTTTGTTGGCCACTTAATATAGCTTTATTTATCATTATGATTATTGTGACTATTTTAACATATATGCCTTGGTGTTATACAGATGTTAGAGCCCGTTTATATATATACATTTCAAGTAGTCCTTATCACCCTAATAGGATTACATACATTGCAATTGTAAAATATTGTTAATCTAATGCAATGACAAAAAATATTTCATGTAATTTTATTTTTTCTATATCAGTGTACATCAAATCTGAGCTTTAATAAGTTTTTTGAAATATTTTTATATTTTTAAAATATATAAAAAATAAAATATTTTTTTTAAATATGCTTTGTTTTTTAAAGATAAAACACCTACATTTTGAAATACAGTATGTTCTAAACAAAATTTTCTTAAGAATACAAATTTTTCAGGAAACTTAAATTTTCCTCTCCCCAAATAGAGGAGTGAAAATATTTTCAATATTTTAATTTACTATGAAACAGATATATTCTACTTCTGCATGGGATTTGAGAATAGTTTCTGCTAGCACTTGTTGTTTGGAGACCCTCTCAGGAGTACAAGGAATGGAATATTGACTGTTACCTAAATTCTGTAGATTTCATTATTAGAATTCAAACTGTTATGCCCCCAATCTATAAGGGGATCAGTGATATTCTTCTTTTTGATACTGTTTCTAAAAAATTGTGCCTGATAGAGGCACAAGATGATTCAAGGACTGGAGCATCTCCCTTATGAGG
>BJBW01001614.1:81857-332011 GCA_004320125.1 Scolopax mira | reverse complement strand
CAAAAATTTCAGTGATATTCAGTGATATTCAGTGATAGTTTATATTGGAGGTCATACACTAATTCTCAGATTGCTTTTGTAGGGGTTTTTTGTTGTTGTTTTTTTTGAGAACATTTTGGTGCTTTTTTTTTTCTTTCTTTTTTTTTTTTAATTTTGATGTAAAGCAGTAAAAAAAATTCAGTACATTCCATTAATACTGTTCTTTAATGAGAGTTCAAGTTAGCAGCTGTCCCAGCTGGATGAATCAGTCCTTGTAATGATCAGTCACTGTAATGATCTTTGTCCACAGCATCTGGAGCAGGCTGAATTGGGACCATGTGCTCAGACACTTGAATAATAAATGCAAATTCATTACAGCAGTGAACATTCATCAGGACATATGTGCATGTGGATCTCATGACCTAATCTCCTTCCCCATAGTCCAGAGTCGTCTTTGGATTAGGAAAAGTAAAGAAACTGTCTGGAGTTTTTAGATCTACCCTATAGGAGATTATGGAAATATGTAGGGTAAATTATTAAAAATTATTAAAAATATGTTGAGCTCCTTTACAGAGGGCTTATGTGCCCTGTGAGTTGTTACCATGAGAGCGTTACATCCTGCAGAGCTACATTTACAGAAATAGTAATTGTGTCTCCAAATTGTGTTCATATGAGCAAATAAATTGCTGGTTTTTTCTTTATAAATTACAGATTCATCTTTTACAAAGTGCTGTGAAGGATATAAGCCGAGCCATTCACCTTTATCCAAATAAATCACAACTTTACATATTAAGGTAGGAACGTGATTACTTGAGAACTTCACAGGTATCTCACTTAGTAAAAAAATTCCATTTGGAATGCTGTTGGTAGATACCCTTATATTCTTTGAAAACTGCTCTGAATGGGTTTTAAATAAAGGTAGCATTTTTGTAGCATTTTCAAACAGAAGAACTTTATTTACATAGTGTCACCCAACTATTGTAATTGTTACCTTGAAAGGAGGAACCTTGTTTCATATACAGGATTCTGCTCTTAGAGGTGCACATAGTTTCTGGGGAGAAAGAAATAAATAGTTGCCATGACAAAAAGGCAATTCTAAACTTTAAAAAACCTGATAATTTAAATGTTTTCCCCAAGTGGATGGGTCCTTCACTGATTTGTCTGCAGAATCCACATAATGCAAAGAATGTGAAAGATTGAGTGCAGGCCAACTTACATTTCAACTATTATTATTATCCATATTCATCCCAGTGAGAAGCAGTGATTTTTACCAAGACTAAACAATAAATTACTAGATAAAGCTGTTTCTTCCCCTGAAAAGCCATAAGGACTAATAAGGAAATGCTAGGATATTATTCCTCAGGTGTATTAGGAGAATCAGTTGCTGTGTTTCAGTAAATAATAAGAGTGGGTTTGCTCAGCTTGTCTCTCAGAGTTCAGTTAGGCTAGCATGGCCTCTTATGCTGATGCTGGTATCTGAAGAAGCAAAATATATTGTCCCTGAAAACAGAATGTATCTACCAGCTATCACTGTGGTGGATTTTAGAAATGTTGTTAATAAGATTAGTGCTGCAGTTCTTGAGACTGCAAGGTTTACTATCTGTGGAATATAAAGAAATTTTTTTTTATGACTCCTATGATGTGAAGAAAGGTAAGCATATAACTTCTTGTTACTGTGATGTGAGAGAAAAAAATTAGAAATTCCACACACATCTCTGAAAAAAAAAAAAGTAAAAATTTTGGATGTGTTTATCGGAAGTCATTATTTTTCCTTTTTCTCTTTTTATACTAATAAGCCCATATTTCAGTAGTATTTGCCCTTTGAAAGAAATGCCTGGAAATAGTTTCACTAATTACATCATTACAGGGGACAGTATTTAATGGAGATGAAGAAATATGAGCTGGCAAGTTTATGTATTCATCAACTTGCAGAAATGGATGAAGGTAATGTCAATTTCCACCAGATTTCCTAGATGGTTGTGAACCGTGGCAATAGTCTCTAACCAAGGAATTGTTCAAAAAATTAAATTCAAGGATGCAAATAAGTTAGCTACAATGAATCAGCTAAAATATAGGAACGTATGATGTAGAGTATTTTGTTTTCATGTCTGAAGCCTTTAGATGCAATAATGGTGCACACTGTTGTCTGTACCATCACCTGTGAGTTCAGAATTTCTGTATCTTTTGAGTCCTTGCTTTTTAATTCTACTTTTCAATATTGGTAATTTCTGCTTTAAGAGAACATTAAGCAAGGATTCTGTTCTGTGCTTATATACAGTCTTTCCTAACAAAATATCAAGCAGCTTTAGAACTGAACCTTCCCAATGTGTTTGAACAGTAAAAACGTTGCATTATAATAGTTCCTTGTTATGTGCTGGGCATAAAATGGCAGTCCTGATGTTCTTGGTGAATCCATATGAATAGCCACACTGTGTGAGAATAATTTCCAGTCTCTAGTAGTGACCAAGTGTGGGTGCACAGGGCATAATATAAAAACAAAGCAGGCATATGGTGATGCTTCCGCAGAGCAAAGCCTTCTTACATGTGGGGAGATGAAGGTAAATATTTGTAGATGTTTAGCATTCGAACTACACTCACTGGTAAATAACTGTTCAGACTTTTGTAGGAGTTTGGTTTACATCTGTATTTTTGTGGGTCTTAAAACAAGTTTTGATCCTCCAAATATTTTAATAACATTTTAAAGTTTACATATAATTTAGAGGTATTTTGTGTTGGAAAACATGTAGGTTAAAGCAAAATAGATTATTTTTCATGGTGTTTTCCTTCCAGAATCCTTTATGTCTCAGCCTGTTCAGCGAGCCCTCGTTCAGTCATTTTGTCAAAATCACGATAAGGCCATAGAGTGCTTACGTGAAGCTACTGCAATTCAGCCTGAGCCTTCAGTGTTTGTTATTTTAGGAAAAATACAAATGAAAGCCAAGAAAACTAAGGTTAGAAAAGTTTACATTATATATATGCCAAACAAGACAATGTTTGGTTTTTTTCTATATCCTTTTAATATTTTATGAAATGTGCTAGTATATTTGTGAACCTTTAGTGTACCTGATTCTTTAAATTATAAGACATGAGAAAGAAATTTCAACAGCAGCACCAAAAGTTCAGCATAAACTAGGCAATTTTAGTTTTAAGACATTTAAGGTGATCAGTTAAAAGATACAATTAAATAGATTGAAGTCCATTATATGTCATAATATTGCTTTTTTTGAAATAAAATAACAAAGTATCTAATAAAATAGAGCACAAAAGTTTAATTCATGTATGCCAAGTGAATATACATTGTGTAGTTACAGGTATTTTCTCAACTGTGTGAATATTCATGTCATAGGGTTTAACCAATATTGTCACTCCTCTGAGTCCTGCAGTGAGCCAATATTTAAGTCCTGCAGAATTGTTGAAATTGGCTGTGTGGGTTAGCTGTTTCTTTTTCTACAATTCTATTTCTACAATTCAATTTCTACAATTCTACAATTCTTTTTCTACAATTTTGTTTATACAAAATGTACAGAGTCCTCTTTCCCTAAACACAATAGTAGCAAGCAACAGGTAGATTCATAAGACGTTGAATCTGCCTATCAAGTTATATGTCTGAAATGCACAATCTTTCTGTTTCCTCTTGTCCCTGTTTTTGCAGCTTCTTTTTAAATGAAAAGGCATGCACTTTGCAAAAATTCTGCTCCTGCTTCCTTGGCTTGTACCAGATAAAACCTCGATCGGTTCAGCCTTTTTTGTTAGGCTCGGGGGTTTAATTTGTCTCAAACCATAATGGGACGTTGCTTGTTCTGCTGTCTGTGAAAGAATGCTACGTCAAAGACGGTGATCATTAGTACTCTCCAATTACACACGTTTCAGTTGTCATGGTTAAGAGGATGTATATTAGGGTAATTCCCTGATTTCTCAGAGTGCTTCAGCCAGAGGTGAGGACTTGCACTGCCACCTGTCCTGGAGAGGAATGACATAATACCCTCAATATGGGAAAATTATTAGACTTCAGGCTATAATGCCCTGAGAATCAGCTATGCTTTTAGAATTATATGTGAGTGAGTTTAGGTCTACAGTTCTACAGAATCTACAGTTCTTTTTCCTCTTAAAATAAGAGTATTTCTGAACTGCAGGGATAGAGAAAAATTATTTTTAAATAGCAGTAAATGCAGACCTGTTTAATTTAAAACTTCTACTACCTTGACAGCTTAGTGAGGCCAGGTGTAGCATTTGCAAACAGCCCTGTGGGCACTAGTTTTTCAAATTGATTTTTCTAAACAAACACCTATTTGTCTTGAAAGATTCACTTTAGGAAAATAAAAAATCTATAATTCTTTTACTCTTCTTGATACTGAAACTTTCAACTGTGGTCCCTTCATAATCCTCAAAGGCTGAGGAATCACTTGTCTTGAGTTCTTAATTTTTTGCTTGGTTTTGTTCCACTCTCCTTTAAACTGAATTATTATTAAATATGCATAAATTTTTGATCAGATCTATGAGACATGGTAAGGTTGTGAGAGGCTATTCACCTACGTTCCTTCAATGCCTATACAAAATTGATCCTTTCAATATATTTCTTAACAGTTATTAAATTCATGTACGTTGTTTATGGAGTAGATTCTCATCATTTACACAAAAAAAACCTGTAGCAAGTACTTAATTATCATCAGACTCTATCAAAAGGCATGCTTTTTCTTCTTACCTAATAACAGTAAAATACAGAACTGTATGTTTTTTCTAGATCATGTACATTAGCTACTCTGTGATACATAAATAAAACTCAGGAATATTTCTCTGATTTTTTTTCTGACCAGTTATTGATATGAACCAGTCAGAGATCAAGTATGTGTAATTCCAGTGATACCAAGGAACACTAGGCTAGTCATTTTTACTGTAGTCTTCTAAAGACTAAGAAAAAAAACACTGAAAAATAGTTTAACAGATCTAAGAAACTTGCTCTTAAGTGCTTTACAACTATTAATATCCTCTGTATTGCAGGATGCTGTGAGAAGTTTTAAAAAAGCTATGAAACTCCTGATGACCTCAACAAAAATCCTGCCTAATACATTTGAGGCTGCAGAAATATATTATCTCACAGGCCTGTGTCACATGGAGCAAAAACATTTATTACAGGTTGGTATTAATTACATAGAATATAAGCATTTTACTCTGCTGCTTGTACACAACAACTATGGTAACTGATTTCAGTATTTCAAACAGCCTCCACTGCCTTTAGGAATTTTCTTTTGGGTTCATGATGTACATTAGACTGTCTCACAAGTGTTTAATATTTTCAGTGTTAATGTTATGATTGTTTTTAAAGTATGTCATTAATTGCCATATAACTACATTAATTTCTTATCTGTTTATCAATGTCTTCACAGATCTTGTAGACAAACAACACTCATGTATTATGAGTATCAGAGGCTTAGTGAATTGGTAGTAAACTTGGACAAAGGAATTCCTAGATTATTGTAGTTTGGAATTGGTTGTAATTTGTTAATTGTTTTCTGTGTTATTATATCTTGCAACACCTCTGGTTGGTTCTCTTTGGCACCTATGTATGATACTTAAGAAATTGCATTACCTAAGGAAAATAGATTTCCCTTCTTTCAGCAAAATAAATACTTTTAACTAGGCTAGAGACTTCTTTGTTGAAAATTATTGAAAGCTAATCGTTGAGGTTTGTGACAGGCCTACTGTGAGTTCATACAAATGTTTTCTATGTTAATTATATGTTATTATTTTAGTAAATGCGTTTCTGTTGTTGATTTGCCAAAAAGGCTCAAGGCAGGAACTAGAAACATTTGAAATATCATAATTTCTCGGGGAAGAGAAAAATTTCTTGCCTCGTCTGCTTCTGTGATGGGTTGACCCTGGCTGGATTTAAAATCTGGATGGATTTTAAAGGAGTTGCATACTAGCTTTTTTAATCTGACATTCATTACAATAAACAGCTTCACTACTTCAGCTCTTGCAGAGAGAAGACCATGTGCTTGGTTAAACTTTTGCAGTCCCCTCAAGAAAGGAGATTATTAGATGAGTTAGATTGTGCCTCCTTGAGGTTATGATTGCATTAAGTAGGGTGTTAAACATTACAAAATTTTAAGTAGCAGTAAATAAATGGAAGCAATAAAAAACAATGCAGGTACAGGGTTAGTTCCTGTTAGTTCCTGTAAAAAAAAGGTCATACCTAGCTGTACAAAAGAAGCAGGTGAACAAACAGACTATATTTATTATTCTTTTAGGCCCATCATGCTTTTAGTATTGCTATCGGACTACATTCAAGTTACCCTGATGCTTTTTATCAGCGGGGGCTGTGTAGAATGCAACTCAGACAAGCTAATTGCATCCAAGATTTCAATCAAGCACTTGCCCTTTGTCCATCACATTTCCAGGTAATATAAAGACTTCTGATGGTTTGTTTCTGTGAGGCATTTTAGGATGGGTTCGAAGACTGAGAGATATTGCATTTGTGGGTGTATTGCCTTGTAATTACCAGCATGCACATGGCAAGCATTAAATGAAAGATATGACAAGCTTTGTAAGATGTATGTTTTTATAACCTTGTATGTTCTGTCTTCTATTTAACACTTGTTTTATAATGCTAAACAAAGCTTTTTTTTAATCATGTCATCATTATGTCTTAATTTCTACAGGCATATATGAGTCGTGCTGCTTACTATGGAAGTAAAGGTAGATATTCTAGGGCAATTCTGAATTGCAGTGAGGCAATCAAAATTCTTCCTAATAGTGTGCAAGCTTATTTTTACCGAGGAACTTTAAAGTATCAAAATAAGGTGGGACTATCTTTATTGTTGTACTTTTGCATTCTGCCTTAAAACATAATGTATCTTACTTGACACTTTATAATATTGAAATAATGGTAAAAGCATTGCTGATGAAAACCAGGAATTCAACTTGATTATTATACTTTCTATTCCCTGTTGAAGCTATTCTCAGGTTGTTCTATGTGTCTGAAAATGATTGAGTTGGAGAAGCTACTTAGTGTCTCTCTGATTATTCTTTTCAATTCTACAGAGTATATTCTTACCTAGTGATTGACAGAAGTAACAAAACTCCACAGAAGGTACCTTCTATATTAGGTTAAGGTATAAAGTGTAAGATAGTAAAGTTAAGGGTCGATTATGTATTGCGGTATGAGGATGTAATGTAAGAAAATACTAGGAATGTTTGTTAGCCCAGTCTTTGTACAAATAGAGCTTCTGAACAAGTGCTCCAACTGCAGTACATAGTCCACAGAGGACATAATGAAATGATTGGATGCAGTCCAGTACTGATCAAGAATCAAAATGTAAAACTATGAAATAAAATTTTACAATAGGCTATTGTATGAGGAAAACCATGTAGTGCCATGAACTCTGAGTTACAATTTATACATAGCATTTTTTCATTTGCAGACATTTAAAGCTGCAATTGAAGATTTTTCAAAAACTATTGACTTAGACAAAACCAGCATTTTGGCATATTATAACAGAGCTGTCTGTTATCATCAAATAAAGGACTTCAGAAAGGTATTGTTTTTGTTGGTTTTTTTTTTTTTTGACATCACTTGAGCACTCACTTCATATTAGCTAGTAACCTGTTTTTCACCATTAGTCAAAATTTCTAACCTCTTGCAATGTCTTTGTGAATGATTGTGCTCTTCAGAAAATTGTTTTAAAAATAGCCTTTTGGTCTCTACTATCATATTAATTACATTTGATATCCATTTAAAAATATAACAACTGTAAGTAAATAAAAGAAAAAATATGAAAACTATAAGCTCCAGAAGACAACTACATCAAAACAAGAATTTGGACTACATCCAACCCTTGTTCACAGTTCTGTTCTTTTGGATGTGCTTATACTTCTGCCAACTTGCCTGTGAGCTACCTCTGAGTGTTCCTGCTTTCTACTTTGCTTTATAAAGCAAAGGCACAACAGGGCACACAAAGGCACCGTGTGGCTTCAGACTGGGAGCATAATCATGTTGAACTGTCTTTCTGATGAGGCTGATTTTCTGAGACAGGGCTATTTCATAAGTATTTGTGCTCAGGTGTCTCAAGTCAAATCGACCTTGGGCAAAGGCCATTTGGGCTTAGAGGTTAACTAGCCAAGAATGATGAAGAAAAATGGGTGATTACAGTAACTGAAGGTAAAAAATTTTATATTTTTGTCCTATTAGGTCTAAACTGTCTAGTTATTCTTAAGTATACTATAAAGTTCATTCTTCAGGTGAAAAGTACGGTTGGTCTAGAAGTTCTTCAGATCAAACATTGTTGAAATACTGCTAAGTTTTGATAAATTTGAGTATTGAAGCTTCTTCAATCTAGAATAATTTGTTGTGTTTTTTAGTAAGAATTTAGACATAAAAGTTAGCAATACAAGTAATTAAGACTTATTTCTAACTGAAATGTATATAATGACAATTAATTATTATGATTTAAAATACATGTTATGTTCTTAAATTATTTTAAAATATATTTTATGTTTAAATGCATTTAAGTTTATGTATCTTTTGTAGGCTTTGAAAGACTATGGAATTCTTCTTCTGCTTGAATTGAGTGAGGAAATAGCTTATAAAGTGTTAATTAATCGTGGACTACTCTTCATGGAGCTTGGTGATCATGCAAATGCATGTGAGGTACAAAATCCTTCTTTCAGTAAAGGGAATTTGGAGTTGCCTGTTATCTGTAAACCACTGTTGACATAAAGACCAGCTTGACAGTTTTCATATTCTTCTGAAATAGTTTGTGCCCAGTACTCATTTGCTCAATACCTAATTTTTGTCTGTGAAAATACAAATAAAATGCCATTTTGCTTGTTATATGGTTTTATCCTGCTAGAACTGTACGCAGGAGTTGCACAAAATTTAATAAGCAAGAACCTTTTTTTTTTCCCTTCTGCTTTTGCCTTCTTTTTTTAATCTTGAAGTAATTTATGATGAGTCCAAATGAGTACTAATTTATTGCAGAAGCCCAAGTAAATGGAGGTTCTGATTGAGTGAGCTTGTTTAGTTCCTCAGTGTGTGCACACGTGTGTGTTAATTATTATTTTTGTTGAAATGGCTGGAAGGGTCCAACTTCAAGATAGTTTTCTTAAATATAATAAAATAGTGTGTGTTTCTGTGTCCATTCTTCTCAGGACTTTAAAGAAGCAACATTGCTTAGTCCAGATGATAGTCATGTCTTTCAAGCTATTGGAATCTGCTGTCATAGGTAAGATGTAATTTTGTTTGATAGAGAGTAGAAAATGAAATCATTTCTGAGCCTTATATTCCTGTTCACCTTTACATATTGATTAAAATGAGAACTGGGGGAGGGGAAAATGAAAAAGAGAAATGGAAAAAGAAAATTAGATATTTGTCAGGTTTAGTAACTGGTATCAAGCAGCTATGTTCATGACAGTGTCAGGAGAAAGTATTAGGGTGATAAAATAGAACCAAGAGAAGGACTGAAGAACAAAGAATTAGAAAATAAGCAGAGTTGTGTTGGTTTGTTCAGAATTAGAATGCAATTTCTGTTTAAATATGCACTTTGTCCTTTAAAGAAAAACAAAAGCCTCAATGGTCTTCCTCACCTGATTTTTTTTTTAATTTGGAAATTTTAAAAAGTAGTTTCATCAAAGTAAGAATTATTTAGGAAGACTAAATTAAATCTGTTAATCACTTTAAAAAAAATATAAACTGGAAGATATACCCATTAGTATCTTAGCCTGTTTATCATAGTGGCACTTGGAGTTGATTGCTCTTATTTCACACAAATATCACCTGTGATAAAGAGAGACTATATTACTTAAATGTATAGTCTATTTTAAGATGCGTTTGGGATCTATCCTGCAGTCTCTAACTTCATGACTGCCTATCAACAGGGTTGGAATGAAGCCCTGATTTGTTTTTCCAAGAAGTGTTGTGCTTTTAAAAAGCATTTTGTTTACATCCTTTAAAGTTATTGTTAACTAAATATATTTAATCTTTCCTCTTTTGGTAAAGAAGTCAGACTGTGCTTCAGGTAGACACAGGTATCTATAATATCATATCTTTCAGTATCATCTTGGTAAAATGATTTTGTATTTTGACATGTTAAAGTTTTTGCTTTATGTGTAAAGGTACTTACTAGCCTTCATTGACACTTCAGGTATTTAATCCTTTTTATTCGTATTCAGTATATTCAGATGCATCAAGTTTTATCTAAGGATGGGTTTCCATGTTTGGCTTACTCTTAGATCAGAATGATTTATGCTTAGAACCCTAAATACTGCTTCTTTTTACTCTTCAAGTTTAGCATAGTTTGGATAAGTTCAAGAATTGGTATGAGAAAAAACAGGGAGAAGGCTTATATGAGAAGTAAATTTATGGCTGACACATCTGTGCCTAAACACACTACCAAAACCATGTTTGGTCATGACATTTGGACAGCATGAGTGACTCGGATAAAGTCTCTCTATTGAATACAACTGTTGAAATCTTGTCCCAGCAAAAGTTAATAGGAGTTTTGCTGCTTTCTTTCTCAGGCCAAGGAATTCCAACTGAAGTCTGCAAGGTGTTACACTGACTACCTTCACTGTTAAAACCATCAGGGTGTACATATAGAAAGCAAACTTAAGGAAAAAAAAAAACCTGTCCCTTTTAATCAGAATACCTACTTTTAGTGGGCATTATGGGGTAGTATTTGCTGATCATTCGTAAATTGAGATTTTTTTTAATAGAATTTTTAAACAGCAAACATTGATATATCTATTTTTAGACTTCATGAGTTTGAAGAAGCTGCACGATCATTTGACCAGGTTCTCAAACTAGATCCTGTTTCTGTGGATGCCTATGTTGGACGAGGAAACTCGTACATGGAAAATGGACATGCAACTGGTCATAAACAAGCACAGAAAGACTTCTTGAGAGCAATTCATCTGAATCCAACAAGTATAAATGCCAGAATTTGCTTAGGATACAACTTGCAGGTAACATCCAAATTCATTGTCAGTGCAGAAAAATGGCAGATGGGAACTTCAGGAAGTATAACAATGGAAAGCGAGAACTTCTGCATCTGAGGAGGAATAATCTCATGCACGACTACAATCTGGGAGCTGACTGGCTTAAAAGCAGCTTTGCAGAAAGGGACTTGAGAGTCCTGATGGGCAACAAGCTGAAGTTGTCAGTGATGTGCCCTTGCACTGAAGGCCAATGATACCATGTTAGAAGTAACATTGGCAGAAGGTTGAGGCAGCTGATCCTTCTCCTCTACTCAGTCCTAGTGAGGCCACATCTGGAGTACTGTGTCCAGTTCTGGGCTCTCCAGTACAAGAGAGACATGAAGATACTGTTGCTCATCCAGTGAAGAGACATTAAAATGATTAGGGGCTTGAAGCATCTGTCATATAAAGAGAAGGGAAAAAGAGATGAAGGCTAAAGGGAGAATCTTTTAAATAAGTATAAATATCTGATAAAGGTGTATAAATGAAGTGGAGCTAGGCTCTTCTTAATGGTGCACAGTGACAGGGCAGGAGGCAAGAGGCACAGACTGAAATACCGGAAATTCCATCAAATTCTGACTGTACGTGGTCCTGGGCAACCTGTTCTGGCTGCCCCTATTTTGAGCAGCGGCTGGATGGTTTCCAGAGATCCCTTCCAAACTCAACCATTCTGTGATTCTATGATATAGAAAAGGTAATACTTGTAGTTAAAACAGTTGTGGCAGACACACTGCATAGTTGCAAAGACAATGAGTATTGCATAATTAATGAGATATTTGAGAATTAACAAGATATCTGAATTCATTTTTTTTTTTCTGTAATTTAATTAACTGTGTTTGTAAACATAAGCATGCTTCCAATCTCTCCTGTAATTTTTAAAGTGAGATCATTAGTATGTTTGTCATTTCTTATGTTAGTGTGGACACACTGCAATTCATTTTAGGCCCTTGGAAAGCTTCAGAGAGCATGGAGCCAATTTACAGTTGCCATTTGCATTGATCCAAAATGCCATGCTGCATATGATGGACGAGCTTCAGTCTGCCTTGAAGCAGGTGAAAGTTTTGCTGCACTTCAAGATATAAACACTGCACTAAAGGTAGATGTTAGCTTAAAGTGATTTTACTAAAATCAACCTGTGGCTATGAAGCCAGTCAATACTGTATATTAATAGTTGTCAGTTTGGTAATCCAAGTAAATTTTTTTAAAAAAGTAAATATATCTTTGAAAACCGGAATAAATTACTGTAGAAGTGTAACTTTTCCCCCGAGTAAGAATGTGTCTGCATTTTCCTTTCAGCTTGCTACCACTGCTCCACTGCTGACAAATCGGGGTGTCATCAATCAGTTAATGGGATATCTACCCTGTGCCATGAAGGACTATCAACAAGCAATTTCTGTTGATCCAAACTATGCATTAGCTTATTTCAATGCAGCAAATATCTATTTCCATAATCGACAGTTTTCACAGGTAAGTCTGCAGTCTCTCTTTATACTGTCTTCAGAACTTTTTTCCTTGAATAAATACTTCATTAACATGAAGATTTATTCCATTGAATTTCATTGTCCTCTACCAGGAGATGAATTAATCTCTAGTAATTAATAATAAATAATTGCCCTACTGCTATGTATTTTATTGTTGATATGAATGAACTAACAGCTAGGATACACATAACAAAAAATTGTTAATAATTGGGATATCAAAATCATACTAATGTTTAGTAACATCCCTCCCCACCCTAGCTCCCATACATTAAGTAACTTTCCAAGAGTCACTATAGCACCAAGCGAAGGAGAATGAAGAGAGTCTCATGCTGATGAACTTTAATCAAGAAGTCAAATCTTTCTCCTGTTACCACAGTGACTTTGGAGTTTTAAATTACCTAATTCTGCTAAAAATCAGTGGGCATCTTGAAATACAGAAGAGTTGGATACTGAAACTCCTCTTGTGAGAGAATTTGAAATCTGTTTGAAAGCAAGGACAATTCATTTTTCTCTGTGTGAGGAGGCCCATGACAAGATTTTTCCTTTGGTCTTCCAGTCACATTTCCTGGACGTAGGCTTAGGCTTTTATTTGATTGCAGCTTTGTGGTCCAGCAGCTGTGAAAACCCAGAACTAGCATGGATTCTTGAGCACATTTCATCTACTTGAATTAATTCTCTCCTAGAGTTGCCTCTTTAAACACTTCAGCTTGAAGTTCATTTAAAAGGAATTCGTCATGTGTAGTACAGGCTTGGCATACAACTGTTAGCCTAGATTGTACTTCATAAAGCACAAGAGATAAGGAAAAAAACTAAAAACCAAAAAAAACCCCAACCCCCCCAATTTTTTATGTTCTTGTATGTTTCTCTGAGTTAGATTCCTTGCTGTTCTTGAGCATAAGTAAGACTTCGATCAGAAATTCTTTAGGAGTCCAAGGTCAGTGCCCTGCATATGGCTTCTTCTGTGATCAAGTCATCTCTTATGTGTCTGGTGTCATTATTCCATGACTGGTCTTGCATAGGTTGTTCTTCCTCATTACTGTGTTTCTGTGACTCCTTACTGTTCACAGAGGCTGTCTATTTATGAAGAATAGGTGTTGCATTATAAACTATTTTCTGTGTTAATTTAAATTGGCCTTAGTGTGTAGCTTATTTCTTCTACTATAATTACAATTTAACATAAACAGCTGTTATTCTTCAAAAGTTTGCTTGGGTGATGATCAAGCTATTTGTGGATAAGCATGGTGGTGCTGCCTCTTTTCTGAGCACAAAGAACACTAAACAGAATGGGTAAAGACTTAAGACTACTAACAGCTTAAAGAAACAAGCTGGAATTTACAAATTGTACATAGGCCGTTTCCTTAAATTCTAGCATGTATTTTGTTTCCAATTCATGTGTTTTCTAGGCCTATTGCTACTATTCCAAGGTATTAGAACTTGACCCAGGAAATGAATCTGCTGTTATGAATCGGGCCATTACAAATACATTTCTAAACAATATTGAAGAAGCAAAAGAAGACTTTGAGAAGGCAATTTGTCTCTGCCCATCCTCCGCAGCAGTGTATTTTAACAGGGCAAATTTCTATAACAGATTGAAGCAATATGAACTAGCTGAGAAAGACATTTCAACAGGTAATCTTTATTTACATGATTCTGTTTGGCAGTATACTAACAATTATGATAACAAATTGCTTGACTTTAAGGATTCAGAAAGTATGTGTGTATTTTTGCTAGTATATTTGCTAACTCATTTGATCAGATACTACGATGTGATTAAAAAGAGGAAGTTAAAGTAACCATGGTAATTAATTGTTGGGGATTTTCCCATTTTCAAAATTGAAAGAATATGTAAATTTGCAGGTAAACTTTCATATAATGTGAATGTGTGTCATTAGCAGCTGAACAGAACCCTAAATGAAATTGTGGCAAGTTATAGAAAATATTATACTAACCAAACCCGAAAAAAATTTGTGAGTTTCTTGTGTATGTGTGGAGATATCTAGGCATTCAGGTGGCTTATTTTATATATAAAAATGAAATTCAACGAATGTGCCATTTGTAGAACAAGTTTTGAAATAATATTTGGTTTCTTCTGGGAATAGACATGGTTCATAGAGAAGAGGAACTGAATCATATTTTCATTTTGATCTTCATAAAACCCAGGTTTTTGTTCAGGTTCAAACCAGTTGAGTTACATTTCTCCATTGCTGCTTTTGTCATTGCTACTAATGTGAGATTCAGCAGCTCTGCATACTGTAATGTATTAATGTTATTGAAACAAAATTTAGTAATATGACTTTGATTTGACAACACTTTGTACAGGTAATGATCTTTTTTCCTAAAGAAGAATTTTAAAACAGTAGATTAAACTTTCCAACAAGGATCTAAATCCTATGTCCACAATGGAGAAACTGAGTAAGATACAGGATTCCTGCCACGTTCCAGAAGTTGGATGGTGGTAGTCTTCTTCTCTAAGATTTTGTTTGCATTTCAGAGGAAAGCATAACTTTTGTTGTCAGGGTAAGATGAAAGTGGGATTCATAAATGGCATCAAAAAGGAAAAAAAATACTACCTTTTGATGTAAAGTTAATGCATGTAATATGTTTTCTCTTGTTAAAGTGTGTCTGCAGAAGAATATGAGCACTGACAAGTTTATGGATGATGTTTTTCTTTATAATTATGTGATAATGTAAAAAAAAAAAAGTCTAACATTCTATTCCTTATTTTTACAGCATTGTCACTTCAGCCTAATGATGCCTTGATGTATAAATTTAGAGCTGATATTCGTGGTAAATTGGGTTTCAATAAAGAGGCTGTAGAAGACTACAAACAAGCAATCAGCATTCAAGAACAGGTTGATTCCATATGAAAAGATACCAGTTCTCATACTGCTTGGGTTCTATTTACAGATTTCTCAGACCTATAATTAAAAAAGTCCAACATACAAGACAAATTTATCATTTTTCATTTCTATATGTCCTACACACATTTCATTCTCCTAAATAACATAATTAGATTAATTGTGCAAAACTAACAAAAGTTATTTAAGAAAGGAATAAGACATTTAATTTTTATTAATTATTGATTGTTCTTTGTTAGTGTCAATACATAATTGATTGTGTTGTGTGCAAAATGATGGACAGAGAAGAGGAATTTATAGGCAGAAGACCTCAACAATATTGGTTATAGAAGGATAAAACAGACTACATCCCCCTTTGTCCCCCAAATATAAATTCTTAAAGTGATGCTAATTATATGTCACCTGGACCATCTGGGAAATAAAAGATGGCTACCAAGATGGCTACCAAAAGTTTGTGCTTTCTTCCTTATCTTCCATCTATACCTTTTCATAAGAGGCAGGTAAAAATGCATAAATAATAGATAATAATTTTGTGTTCTATGCTGTAGGACCTGGTCTTAAGAACAGGCTCCCAACTAAACATGGAAATGGAAATGTGACCAAAATTTAAAAATTGTCAACTCCTACCCATGTATGAAATGAAACCCCCAAGTCTGGCATAGTATGGTGAAGATAGAGAAAGAATGAAGCAAAACAGATGTCTTTGTCTCAGAAAAGAGATAAAGAAGGGATGTTAAGGTCTTATCCAGCATGCAAGCAGCCTTGGTTTTGGACACTGGAAGGATTCCTAAATGCACAAATGGTACTTCAATGCAATTACCTAATGTCTGTATGTGAAGTAATCCCCAGATAGTAGAGAATAATCCATATTCAATAATCTAATTTATATAAAATATTATTCAAGAGCTATATTGACACATTTAAATTCATAACTCCTACAGCTAAGTGTTTTTTATAAGTACTATTGAGATGACAGTGAAAGTGTTGTCATTGCTTTGTCTCAAAGAACTGCCTTTTTTTTTTCTCTGAGTATCTAACACATTGCTATATGCTATTTCTGTAAAAATATCTGTTCTTGCATATCTATGCCATGTATCTTTAGGCAATATGATATACAGTAACTGGAATTTTAACTTTGTTCAGCTATCTTATTTTTTTTTGCATTTGTAATATCACATGCTTTTGTGCTTTTAATTTTTTTTATATGTGGCTTGAAAAAAAAAAAGTACTGTGGAAAGGAAATTCAGAGTATATCAGATAAAAGTAGTTAACTCAGTAAAACATTTGACTCTATCTGTACTCTCCTTGACTACCCTCTTATCTTGTTTAATATCTTTGAGATGAGACTGCACTTGCAAGATCTGTGGTCAGAAGGTTGACTGGAATATATGCATCATAGTTAACATACATGAAAGTTTAAGCAAATTAAAAAATTCCTGTATTTATTTTTTGTTTATTCATTATTAGTGTCTGTTTTAAAATGAATGTTTATAGATATAAGCAATAAATTAAAATATTTCTAGACATTGTAGCATGTTGCATATAATTATTTCTTTCTAGTATTATACATTAGAGTACTACTTACTAGAAAATCTATTTGGAGTGACAGATTTTCTTAAAATTAGATTAAAATACGTGACCATGGGATGATCAAAAAAAATATTCTGCTTTTCTGTTCTCTAATAATTTGAAATAGTAACAGCTGTTACAAGTATACACTACAATACAAACAAAATCTAGTAGACTACACTACATAGTAGGAAGGAATTCTTTGTGACTGTTATAGAATTCAAGAATCAGAATAACTGTATTGTGTCTTATTAGACCATTGTAGCTACATGTTTCTGTAAAGAGTTTTATTCTTCAGAGGTTTTGCTTTTGTGCCTTTAATGTTGACTGTCATGTTACTAAACCTAAGTTTTTGAAGTCCAAGGTGACTGAATAATTATTTATTGCTTTTTCCCTTGTTCTTTTTTTCTTATTTATTTACCTTATTTATTTTTGTGGTATCATCACCAGCCCAAGTGGATTAAATGTAATGTACAAAGTATAAATATATGTGTGTCTGTATTTCCTTGCGTGATAATCATGGTTGTTGATGCATATTGGGGAATTATTAACCTAGTTTTCTGTATGCACACAAAGTCAAAGTTTGCTTGCAGGACGGTGTTGGCATTTTTGTTCCCTTTCTCCTTCTCTGCATTCCTCTTTCAGTGCTCTTTTTTTATTATCTGAAGAATTTTTTATTGATGAAATTGCTAAATTATGCATGATCCTGTGGCCTTTTCCTTTCTTTGACCTCTTTATGAATTACCTGCTGATGGGTTGTGAGATAATGGTACCCTCATCATGTATAGTGCATCATCAAACTTAAATCAGAATGAAGAGGTCAGACCTCTCCCTTGGATCCTTTTCTTGTGATATTCACTGTGGATTTTCTTTAGTTTAACCTCTCTTGAACATCAAACAGAATTGGACACTTGAAAGATTTTTATCTTCAAATTTAAAAACGGAAACCAGATGCAACCAGTTCTGATTCACTATTAATAGAGTGACTTGACTTAAAGTATATGGGCTATTGTAATCTGTCTTCTGCTTGTAATTTTTTTTTTATTCTGGATCATGTAGATCTATTTTTATAATCCTTAAAAACTGAATATTTATTAATTCTATGGTTGGCTGCACAGAGTTAAATTTTTAGAGCTTTTCATCTATTACACAATGCTTAGGAAATGGCTGGCGTCTCATTGTATTTCCAATTTAATCATTTAGCATCACCCTCATTCACAATTCAGGCACCATGTTAGATGCTTTTTAAAGAAAATTGAAGTAGATGGAGAATTTATTTGCACAATAGAACATGAAAGTTTCAAATTGCATGATCAAAATTTACTGCATTCTTTGAAGGATAATTATGGGGTTTTTTCTTCAAATATCTCTCTTAAATTTCCTTTCTGACCTGAAAGAGTTTTTATATTTTCTGAAGGTTCTGAAAAGTAGGTGGAAATATTTTGTATAATAGTACTTCTTTCATGTCTTTTTAAAAACAAATAGTTTAATGGTCATTACTGACTCTAAAAATCACTACTCCACTAATAGATTACAAATTACAATTGTATTTTACAAGCTGAACAGTAGCACTTGAACTTCCCTGTTGGAGGAACTATGATAGATTTCTAGTATTCTGAATTTTGCCAAACCCAGTATGGGACAGGTGTTAAACTCTGAGGTTACTTTCATTGCTAATAATAGAACCAGTACATTTTCATACTGGGGATTATCAAAGTGATTTTGCTTCACAAATGGTGTTTAAGAGAAGCTCTTGTCCCTTGCTGTGAGATGGTATTAGTTCTATTTTGATTTAAAATCTGATAATCTGAGCTTCATTTCTTTTGCATTTATTTCCTTTCATTCTTTTTTTTTCTAGAAAATCCTTTTGCTGGATGGCAATTAAAAAAATCAGAGTTACTAAGGAACGTCAGTTACATTCAGGTTTTTCCTCCCTCTTTAAAATCTGATAATAAAATCATGATGGGAAAACAGGTAATACTGTTTAATGGAGAATACAGTAGGTGACTTGTTATTAAAAGGGACCAAAGCAAATATTTCCATATGAAACCAAATAAAGGAACAGAAAGTTATGAATAATCTTTCACAGAGTAGTAGGTTACATCCAGGTATCTATCAACTGAATGTTAAAATATTTTCTTTCAATATTTTACAATTTAGCGTTTTTGGATGGGGATACACCACCAAAGTGACGATGAAGCAGATCTTTTGTTACCTGCATTGAAAAGCCAAAGAAAGTGGTAGTTTTTGAAAGAAAGCAGGGAAAATAGTTTATTTATAAGTTTTAGGAAGTTGTTCAGGTTCTTTTAGTTGTTTTGCAGCAGACCTTTGCCTAAAGTTATTTGATCAGGCCTCAGTTTTTATCAGACTAAATCAAACTTTTTACAATTCAAGTTAGAAAATCATTTGCATATCAGTAGTCTATCTCTAGTTTAACAATCTAGCTTGAGAGAGAGCCTGACAACCAGCCCATGACAAAAAAGTAAGCATCTCAAATTTTGCAGTTTATTTCACAAATTATAAATGACAAATGTCAGTGATTTTTCAATGACTTCAAGATCTCCATTTTTGTAAAATACGCAGTTAAAGTTTACTTTTAAAATCATTGCTGAAAAATATTCAGGTTTACCTTGGAGTTAGCATGAACAAGATGTACATAGTTGACTGTAGCTTACAGAGAAGGACAATAATAAAAAAAATGACAAACCAAAAACTTCTTAAATAATGTAAATAAAACAGAATAAAAGCAAATGAAGAAGTTGTGTTCTCCATTAAACTCCAATCTCAGCCCGAGTTCCAGATAGTTTGGGTGTGTGGGTGCCGTTGTTTTTAATTGAGAAGCAGGGCTTTGGGACAGGATACCTGACGAAAAATACAAGATCTTCACAACTGGCCACACGCAGTAGCAATGCAGGCAATTCAGAAAACAGATGTAGCTGGTGCCTGTATGGCTGAGAGCAGATTGACGAGATTGCTGTGTGAGATCGCCAGAACACTGAAAGGGAAGAATGTGTGAAAGTGAACCAAACTCTGCACTGCTACAGTAGAAAACAAGCCTTGTAGGAAAGATGCTGCTCTTTTAAAGAAAACCTGGGAGTTTTAAAAGATAGTCTGGGAAACCTCTTTGTCGAAATATAGTGAATGCAAGCGGTCTATCGTTATATCTGAGTTTGTAGGTTTTTCAGTTTACTTTGGCCTGAAATGATGCAGTAAATTCTAATGCACAGCTGCCTTTGTTCATTTAAGTGGGGGAAGACTGACAACTGTATTGCATAGAGAGGATAATCTTATGACTGCTGCTATGGGATTCTCACTAGACTGTTGCTTTAGAGCAGAGCAATTGGGTTTTAGTCTTGCCTTTCCAGGTATGCATCTGAAAGTGAATTTTCTCTTTGTGTGGTTAGGGAGATGAATCAAATCTTTTCTGTATTATTTTTATCTCAACACTTTTTTTTTCCTAAGAAACATGTCTTAGAATCTTTTTTTTGTTTTGAAGACTGTAACAATTGACAGCGGATTTGTCATTTTCAACAAAATTAAAACAAATGCAATACACCCTAGTGGAAGGAAGTAAGAAAACTCTTGGTAATTTGCTTCTAATTTAAATGAGAAGTATGCTATTTCTTTCCACATTATTTTTGTATATGCTTATCTGGTACTACATTTTACAAGGCTGAGACAAAACCACGCACCAGCTCAACCTTAAACCTGCTTGAGCAGACTGTGAGGAGAAAGAGGCAGGACTGGTGTAATGCCTATAGACTTTGTAGTGCTTATAGACATTGCCCAGCAAAGGCTGCCTGCGACTCAGCACAAGGGATGTTGCTATGGGACACTCTGACTGCCACCTTCTTGTAGCACTGGTTGGGTACCATTGCCACGAGGGGCAGATGGAACACCAGATGGTCTAGGCTGGTACGGTGAGCCCCTTGGTGCATCATGGTACACCTGAGCCATCTACTATGCTTAAGGTAAGAGCATCCCTGGGTAGAAAGAATATCAGCTCAAGTTACCTGTTACGTCTTCTGTCCCACCCCAACCCAAGCCTCAAGCCAGTGCTTGAGCACAGGGTCATGTGGACACGAATTTGGATTCAAGTTGGCAACAGACCAAACCTTGAAAAGCAATAACACCTGAGACATTTCTTGAGTTATCAGGAAAAAATTACACTGGAATAAATGTGTTTTCAAAATGTGCTCTGAAAAAGTCAATGTGTATAAAGGTGATGTTTTAATTAACTTTATTCAAAAGACGACTCTCTTAGAAAGTGTGACTTTAAGACCACCGGAAGATGGCAGTCTGCAGTCTTGAGTGGAACAGCTCTACCCCCAACAAACCTGCTGCAGCAGCAGCCTCTGGCTCCGGCAACTGCTGTGAGGAGGAGCTACCAGGAGGTATAGGCTGGTGTTTTCTAACGCTTCTGGTTTAATTGATGCCACTGTTCTCTCACTTCCTTCTTGAGACGCCACACACAGTTCTTTTCTAATAAAACCATAACTGAGTTTATCATACTCATGAGCATTTATGTAACATAAACCTGTAATGTTATAATGTAAACGTACATGTATATGAACATGTGCACAAGCACATCCCCATATCTATGTATACGCATGTTCAATAATAAAGTTAATAAGCAGCACAAGCCCTGAATAACAGCTCTTTTCCTGACCTGATTTTTTCTCTCCTGGTTATGAGGTACTTTTCTAAGAAAAGGAAGGGAAACTGTGTGAAACCTTTTAACTGCTCCCAGCAGTTGTATTTTACAACATGTTTCTTTTTATTCACTCTCCCAATCAATAAATTCTTTTTTGTTGTTGTTGCAAAAAGAGTTATCATTGCTATCTGTTAGAATTCAAACAGAAAAGCTAAAAAGTGGCCACACCTCACTTCATGAGCCATTCCTCCTCTCCGTCCTCTTCCCCCCCCCCCCCCCCCCTCCCCCCCCCCCCCCCCTCCAAATGAACACAATGCTTTGTTTGCAGAGAGTGAAAAAGGCAAAGTGCTTTCACTCTGGGGCAAAACCTCCAGAGCGCGGGGTCAGCATGGCAAGCAGAGGCTGTGACCTTCCAGAGCAAACCTTTGTCAGCTCCAGTAAAAGAAAAGCAGGCACCAGGCAGTATCAGAGCTGCAAACCTGGTTTCTCGCTCTTGAGACTCTTTATTGTATTTTTTTTTTTTTTTTGTGACTACATGCATACGTGCATGTAACAGTCATTAAAATCCTCATTCAGAATTCATTAAATTAAGTGAGAAGAGCTTGGTTTTAAATCAAAGCTACAAGCTACAGAAGAATGACAAATACTCGCTCCCTTGCCACTGCTTTTTCCCATCTTTTTGAGAACTAGACTGCTGTGACTGACCTGTTGTTGGAAAAGATGGTGTTATTTATCAGCTTTTCCTGATCTGTTTGAAAGTGATGCAGTGTGGCAAAGAGATTATTTACCATTCTGAAAATGTAAATTTATAACATATGAACAACTTCGCTGTTAAATGTTTTGTTGGTTTTTTTTTTTCAAAAAAAACCAGCTATGCACACAGGGGTCTCATCAATTCACTATTTACTAAGGCTGTTCTCACACGAAGGTAAAATGAAACAAAAAAATGCACTGGAGATTCATGTGCTGTTTTACTTGCAAAAACAGCAAGTAAACAGATTTTCCCAAACAAACCTGTGTGATGTAAATGAGCTCTCCATCTTCAGAGGTTTATCTCTATTAGATGATGTTGCCTTGGCTATTTTTAAACAGAAATGTCTGGTATAAAGGGGGGGAAATGTGTCTCAGGGTACAGCAGAGCAGATTCTGCTCCTCTCAGTTGTCCCTCTTCTCCCAAAATGTCAGGTGGCTATGAATGTTGGAGAGATGCTCTAAGTTCTGTGGGTGGGGATGAACCTTTGTGCTTGTCCCCACTGCAGGTGGTGGGCTTGTGGTGTGGGGAGGGCTGACTTCCCCAGGACTCTTGGGAGGTGCTCTGCAGTGGTGATGCTTGCCCCATGTCCTTGTGCCTGGCTCCAGAGTGCATGCTGTGTGGCTCTGCAGATTCTGACCCGGATGCTGGCAGGCATAATCTTCATAGCCAGTCTCTGTTAGTACAGAGTTGAAAAGTATAAATAAGAAACCATTTGTACTTATTTCAAAAGCACAAATGGTATCTTATTTGTGCTTTTAAAACTCTTTCCCTAGCCCTACTTTACATGCTGATAACTGACAATCTTGGTGTCCATGTAGTTGTCAACTATAAACTTCTTGATTTAATGAGAAATTCTTACACTAGTCTTTAACCTGGTATCTCAGAAATCTGAAAATTATTTAGCTAGAGGCTTTCTAAATAATATTTTAATTATAATTAAAGCTTTTCAGAAACTATGAAGTAATGAAAGGAAGCCTGCAACATTGAAGCCTAGCTCTTTAGTAACTAAACTGTGTATCAAGCAGAACAAATGTGATAAGGTAGTCTCAATAGGGAGTTAATTAGTACAAGAACCATTATCCTTGTTTTCTAATAATAGCATTATCTAGTACTCCATCCTTCTCTGCTGGTTGTTCTCATGAGCTTGCAGGGAAAAAGTACACTTTATTTTCCAGCAATATTGAAAAACTTGCTGACTTGCCTAGTCTCATTAAGTACTGCAGTGTTTCTGTATCAAGGGACACTGCAAATAGTCTGGCAGATTTTAAAATGTAAATGTGAAACTTCTGGTTCATATGTTTAAAAAAAAAGTAAATGAGACATCTATATAAGAAAAGGGCAGGACAGAGAGGATTGTTTTTTGTGGAGATATAAATCCAAGCAATGTGGGAATAGCTATACTCTGTTTTTGCATCAACTTTTTTCAGCTTTTGGTGTCCATCTCAAGATGGTGTTCTTGGTCTCATGGCTTAGCAGAGGTTTGTGTAAAAGGGCTGGGTCAGTGCAAGGGGGACCTAACAGCCCTCTAAGGAGAGGACATCCTTTGTAACAGGTGTTGTGGATGTCGCAGTTAACTGTCTTTGAAAACCTGCAAGGACTGCGACTCTTGGTGTAGCTGCTGTGCTAGGACAGGGCTGGAGGTGGTTGCAGCATCATAGATGAGGTGGTGGTCTGTAGCACTCCTGTGATCCAAACTGACAGTGTGCCACGCGCTTGCTACTGGTGGTTACTGTGGTACTGATGGCTTTTAAGGCCAAAGTTATACCTTACCATCTTTTTACCATCTGACAAACTGCAAACTCTGTTTTTAATCTCTTTGCTGACGCTGTGGAAGCAATGTATGGCAATGTTGAGCCATACCCATGTAGTTGCATTCATAAAGGAGCTGCATAATTTCAGCACTTGAAATCCTGAACCCTTAGTGCTTCTCTTAGCAGCCCTTCTCTGTGAAACACTTCAGAGTACGTTCTGGGAGAACATCTGTCCATTCCTGGCCCATGTGCAGAAGTGCTCTTAACCCATCAGCTTGGTAAATGAAAGCACTTCTGGCATGGCATCCTCCACATGGCAGCTCAGAGATTCTCCCCCAGACAGAAGGGAGGCACAGAGCCAACTCGGTTTTTTCCATATAACCATATATAACCATATAACTCTTATTTTGAGAAAGGCAAGTGAATGCAAATGAAAGAACACAAGTAGCTTGCTGTCTTGAAGAGGTGATAGCACATCTCTGGTGAGATTGTGCAGGCTGCATGCAGAAATGTTGGGTTACTGCATCAAGTGTACTGATTTGGCTGTCCAAAACAAGATTGGAAACACTGAATGGAGCCGTGGAGACTAGCAGAGTGAAAATGATATGTGAACAATATGTCTGATTTACGTACTAAGATATACAGGGCAGTGAGGTAAATCAGGTCTCTCCAGATGCAGGTGGATATTTCTCCCCAAAACTCAACTATAATTATTATATACACACCCTCTTTCTCTTTCCTCTGCTTTTTTTGTTCTCGTTCAATTTCTCTGGTATTGGTTGTACTATAGCAAGGTGTAGAATAACGTATACTCTTGCATCCAAAAGTATTGAGGCGGTCTGAAATATTGCAGAAATGAAAGCTAGACCTAGATAGATGAAGAGAGATGGCTATTTCAGAAATGCTGGCAGTATTTTCTGTCCATTGCCAGGAATTGGGATGACATGTAGATCAGCCAGCTTAGTCCAGCCAGGGGGTATGTGGCAACTGCAGCTCCCTAGCTCTGGTTATTAGTCCCTCCTCTAAGTTTTGGAAAATAACAACAGATGGATTACTTGTTTAGAACAAGCAAGGCAGCCAAGAGCAGAGCAGAGCCAACTGTGCTGATATCCCAATCCTTCCCTAATGATCCATTAGATCAGCTACTGATGTGACTCTGTGTTGTCAAGTAGGAATGACAAAACACAGTCCAACATGAATGGTGAAGCTTTCCTCCCTTCTGTTCCGGGAAATAGTTGCCAAGATTTCCCAAAACAATTCTTCTTTAAACAAAATAGAATTAAAACATTAAACTGTTGAGCTTAAAGCGAGGATTTTCTGTATATTCTCTGAGAAAGAAGGAAACAAAGATTGATTTTGCTATCACATTTTGAACTGATTTAAATTAGTTTCTCAAAAGTATCTGAAAGGATTAGAAGGCTAATTCCCATTTCCAAAAGCAATGTACACATTTATGAACTTTAAAATATTCCAGCTGAGGACTATCTGTTTATTTAGGTGTCTGTATAAATCTGCAAATCTGGGATGTAGCTGCTTGCTAATTTACTTTCATTTAAAGACAGTATGATTAGCGTTAATCAGAAATTTTTGGACAGAAGGTTTTTCTATCAAAAATGTCTATTTTTAACCCAGTCATTTTGTGGAAACATGTCCATGTCATTGAATTCTTGTTTATACAAAAGCCCAGCAAAATAAAAGAATTTATTCAAATTCTATTGTGATGTTTACGGAACAGAGTACTTTGACTTTGCTTTTCTGCTTGAGAAGTTATGTTTTATTTTATTCAAAAAGCTGAGAGGAGTTTAAGTGAGGTAATAACACTTTAATTACTTTAAAATAAATTTAGTCCATTAAAAAAAAAACCCCAAGATATCTTTTGGAATGTAATTCCTCAAGGGTGTTCAAATTTTCTGTTTACTCTCAGAATCGTATAAAGCTTTCAGACTGATTTTATTCACTGTAAAAACAAAAAGTCCAGTTCTCCTCTCAATCAATGTGGGAGTGGGTTTTTTTGAAAATGTTACTAAAACCTGTGATTTTTCTTTGCCATTTTGCCAGTGAGTGGTGAATGCTTTAGTTTTCCTGGCTCGATATTCTGACTGGTGCTTTTGAGGTTTTTTTTTTGGGGGGGGGTATGTGTGCTTGGAGTTATATCTAGAATCTATTAGTAATTTTTAGAAGTAAATGATTTTAGCATTTTTTTTCTATATGTTGTTTTTGCAACAGAACATAGCTGTGGAGAAATTAAAGCAAAACACTAACTGAAGTTTGAGAATGTTCCTTCCTCTTTCCGCTCTCATCTTCATGGTTCAGTTCTCCAGGCATGAGATCCAGATGGTTCTCCTCAGTCTCAAACAAGAGCTGAAATTCTAAGCTAACAAAGAAAATGAACTATAATGAGTAGTAAAAAAATTCCTAGTTGTGTTTATCTGGGAAAAAAATTAGAATACTATAGTGATAAGAACAGAACAATCAGAATCTCACTTAATAGGGAGAAAAATCTATGGCAGTATGAAAATAAATTAATTGAGTTGTGATAAACACATAGGATTTTTATGTTGATGAAAATATTTTTATTTATGGACATTAGCAAATAAAACATCTTCAGAATCTAGCACAGTCATTTTCTTTGGTAATTGAATTTTGCATGCATTTTTTCAGCTGCAGTTGGTATTAAGATTTGATAAAGTTCATTGGCAATGAGAAAATTAAAGCTTTTATGTAGCTTTCATTTCTTGAAGGCAAGATTTTTTAATGGAAAATAATTTTAATGGAAATTAATGAAAGTCTAAAATCAATACATTTATGCAAGAAAGATCATTGTCATTGCGTGCATGTAGGTTGCACTGAAGGCTGGTGTTTGCGTCCCATATTTTTATCCCATAATTTTGAATGATTTCTAATGGGGAGTTAATACATTCAACTTTGGAAAAAAGCAAGGGAAGGATTGCTGCTTTATTCTTCCCCTTCCGATGGCTGGCATCGAGGTGTGTGTGGTTGCTCTAAAAGGAGGTCTTTTGTCTATAGTAGTGCAATGGTGAATACTCAAGTGTTTGAGCTGTAGTGAAAATTGGGGAAATGGCACACAAAACGGAAGTAGGATCTCAGATGTGTAAAAATGGCCATACAGAAGCGAGTAGTTGGATAAACTGATGCAGGCAAAGAGCACGAATAGGAAAGTTTTCATAAAACCAGGTTTATGTATTTACTTAGGAGAGTTACTGGAGCAAATGCAAATGGACAACTCAGGCCCACCCTTGAGTCATGCAAATAAACTCTCCTACAACAGGGGTGTCCCAACACCTTGGTTCTAATCCAGTGCAACATAAGCTGCACTAGATGTAGGCTGGCTCCTGTACAGCCATATCAAGTGTCTCCTTTTTCTCTGCTCCTCAAGGCTCTCAAAGAGAAGCGTGAAGGTGGATGAAGCAAGCTGGATGCTTTGCGCTGTTTTGTGACTACACCTGCTTTCATGAACTCTTGGACCCGGAGCTGCAAGGGAGCAAGTTGAAGAAACAGGCATCAGAGAGGCTTTCAAAGCCACCACCCGAGAGATGGAATGGCTGATATTAGACATCCCAGATGACCTCAGTCACCCCATGCAGAGCCTCCCCACACTGTGTTTCCTGGCACTTTCGATGGTAAGAATGGGGCACAGAAATCTGCATTAAAGTTCCTGGGATCCCTGCTGGTTTTGCTTCCTGCAAAGGGATCTGAGCCTACTGCAGAAGCAGCAAAATGTGTTTGCAAAGCAGAGTGCCTGAATTAAGCTCCACTCACCTAAACTGCATCATTTCTGAGGTGGTGTGCTGTTTAAAAAATGTTACCAGCCCTCCTCACGCCGTGTGGAGCGTTGGAAGCTTTCATAGCTTTGCTAGTAGAGGTAACTGCTGGGAGCGCTGCCTCCACTACTTCCCCAAAACAGTCAGTTCAGCTATACCATTGTGACTTGCACTTCTTAAGGGTGGCGCACCATGTCCCCTTTTCCAACAGAGCTGAGGACACACGTTACAGAGGGCAGGGATGGTTTAATCCAGCTTCTCTGGCTAAAGATGAGGATATCTGGCCATGCTATAAAAACAGAAGCAATAAGAAAAATGAGAGCCTGAGCTACATCAGCCGATGCAGTAAGGATGGTTTGGCTGTTCTGACAGAAAGCACTCCTTGATTATTCAGCTTAAATGATCTTCATATTTATTGTTCTGGGAAATTTAAAACACACTAAATTAGATATAGATGATGTTAAGTAGTCTTTTAATCAAATAACAGTTTTGTAAATGATGTTATGTAAAATGAGAGGTCATGTTTTAACCTTTCCCTTAGAATAAAATAAGGCATTATCATTTTTATGTGCGGCTCTATGTATATTATGCATTCTGATAATGATTGTCAAGGGTGAGTTTTTCAAAGCCATTTAGGAGGCATTAATTTTGATGAGTGAGTAGCTTTTGCCCTAGATAGCTGCTCAAATCTGTCAGGTTCCTTTTAGATGCTATAGACTTTGAGAGGAGGAGAATCAAAGGTGCTTTGGTGATCAACAGGGATTTTTCTTCCTGGGTGCAGATGCTGAATGTTGGAGTTGATGTCAGAATTATTTAACTTTTTCTCTGACATTCTTTCCAATGTTCACTTTTCACTTCATTATTGAATATTGCCATTTTTGGGTGGTCTGACTATTCCTGACTACTGACATAAAAATTCACGCCAGAAGTAACTCTGCAGCAATTTTAATAAATGTTTTAATTTCTCTAGCTTATTTTTTTCCAGTAACTATGAATGTCTGTGGATAACTTTAAAAAGTCTCAGAGCAGAAACAATACCAGATAATATGCTTATTTTAGATTGCTCTTTACAAAATAACTCATCAAAAATGTAACATGGCAATTGTCCTTCAGATGTTTAACATAATTATGTAAGTTAAATCAGCATCAAGTCTCTTTTTCTGAAGTTTGTAAAAATATTTTCAGACAATCCCTTCAGTAAGTATTATTTCATATTCAATGCTTATATGCTAGAAAAAAGATAATGTATGTTTTCAGAATTGCCATACCATTCTTGAATCCTGCTTATTTGCACATACATGTTACTGTTTATTCTATGAAATGCTTTGACAAAATATTAAGAAAGCTATTTTTCCAACAATGCCTAATTGGCTCTTTCAAATACATAAAAAAACCTCCTTTGTTCTCTGCTAGTTCCACTAACTTATGGGGGTTATTATAAGTGTAATGACAGAGCTCCCACTTCTAGTCTGGAAGTTTCTTGGAAGTATAAAAGCATCTGGATGACTCAAAAAATGCAGGCATGCAAAACCTTAGCACAAATTAGAATTAATTAATTTACCGAAGCATTTATTTATTTGTGCTCTTCCTTTCACAGGATTTTCAGGTATTTTGGATTCCTTATGCTCACACCGTGAGATATAGCAAAAATTGCTTCTGAATCTAATTTCTGGTTTTCGTTAAACTTGTTACATTACCTTGCAACTTCTTAAATATTAGTAAGGACTTGGAGAAATTGGCTAGTGCACTAATTATGTGGAAACTAGAGGCATTACCAATTAATACTTCTGCCATAAACAGTGTTTAGGGCATTACTAATTTAGAAGAGTCTCAGAGTCTCTTATACGCAGTCTTTCAATGAGTGAGTTACTGTCTTTGCAGAGAACAAAAAGAACCTTAGGGAAATGCAGCAGTATACACAATTAAATAAACATGCTATTTATGTACTGTACAAAATGAAATTTTGTCTTTGGAGGCTGAATGTGATATACTTGCAATTCTAACTTTTAGGTGTTACAGTAGATTCAGTGTAACAGACTTTCTTGGAAATGTTTCTCTCCTTTAAAATTTCATTACGTTGTTATGGCACATTTTGTAGCTAAGGTACTCTATAGCTGATCATTTATTGATTACAGTTGCTCTTCAGATACACAGCCTGCATATGTTATAGCTAGAGGGGTCAAACATTAGAATGATTTGTCAAAACTCAGCAAACTTTGAGAGCTTGTCAGTCTAATAAGCAAAGCAGTGATTGCAATCACATTTAAATACCCTCTGTAGATTAAAGTATGGCAGTGACCTGGAGAATCACTCTACCTGGATAGAAATGAGAAAACCAGGGAGAGAAACCCCACCTTTATACCTTGACTTCTTCTTTACTGAAACCAGAGGGTTAGTGGATTAAGCTCCAGGTCTGTGTCATTTTCTTTCCATCTGTAAATACAGACTTGTCAAGTTGTGTGCAGTCTGTGTGAAATGCCTGACAGATGTTCCCTATCCCTCCCCCTACATCTCAGGTGTTTTCCCTGCTGGTCCAGAGCATCTCCCTGCAGTGGTCCCCGTGCCAGATGCACCTGGTGGGGGGCTGGCTCGCTGCATCCGGCAGAGGAGAGCGTGGGGTAGCATCTTGGGGAAGGAGAGCCTTTGCTGAAGGCTTGACTCTCTGGAGAGCCCCCCCAAAAGGCTCTTGCTCCAGCAAAAGCCTACAGTCCATGGCCTGTGGTAGTCACAGGAATAATATCAGCATAAATATTTAAAACAGACGTTAAAAGTCATGTTACCGGAGACCATATAATTGCTTGTGAAAATGTGTGAGCTAATTTTCCCTTAACTGTGGCCCAAAAGTTCACACACTTTCTCTTTTCTGTATGCTTATAGAAAAGCATATAGGGAGCCTATTGCAACTGATGCCTGGCTTTAGAAGCTGCTGTAATACAAACAGTAATAGTAATAGCTGTCTGCAATAAAAGAATTGATGAAAATGTTTGATCATAGTGTATATTGTAGGAACAGTTACTATTTTGTTTCTATACAGAATTGCTCACTAGGTGTCCTCACAGGATCAGAACCCCTTGACTAATTTTTATAATTATTCAAGTTTGGAAACTTCAATAGTTTGGAAATGGTTATATTTGCCCAGTCCTGAATGTTTATGAGCTATAAAGGGAAGCTAATGATGTATATCTGTCTCTGACTCAACTGGGAGATTAAGTCAGACAGATGGAGATAGCCAACTTTGTAACCATTTTTACACTTCATATTTAAAATGGTTGCAGTTTTTCCTGGCTCTGTACAGAATCCAGGACATTGAGATAATATAAATAATAATATATAAGTAAAAGTTAACTTAATCACTCTTTGAGAGGAGAGAAAGACGTGTGGAATAATGAACAGTACACAAGCAAGACTTAATCAAGAATTTGAAAGCCTTGCTGTTCCATGAACATACTTCAGGTAATCATGTAGAATAGAAGAACAATGTTATTCTCAAATTAAACTTGTTTAGGTCTCCAGGAAAATGTTTTATGCTCCTCAGAGTTAAATGCAATAAATTTACCTGATATTGAAGGAATATCAGGTAAATAGCAGGAATTGTTTCCGTATCTCTGTGTCTTCTGATTATTGATTTGCCATCAGTGTAACTAGAACAACTTCACTATAAGGCGACCTCTTTTTTACTTTATGCCATTAGTTATCCTTCTTGGGAGGCAAATAACTGTCTTTTCTAAGCTAGTTTGTTAACATAGATTTTTCAATTGTAACACCAAAACTGACCATGCCGTCAGTTAATTCAACCTCCTTTATAACATAGGCCATAGATGTTTGATCAAAAAAATATAAGCAGTCATGGGCATTTATAACTGTACATCTAAAACTACTGGTTTTGGAAAGCGTGGAACCTACCTCAGGCAGATTTTCGGCTCCAGTGTGTTGTAACCAGCTAAAGACTGATTTAATCTTTTGTACAGATTCAAGCTAAACAGATTTTTTTTTCCTGCACAGGACCTAGGGAAAAGGTTGCTATGGAGCTGGTAGACTGGCTCAGTACTATACAAATTAACACATTTTTTTCCCTTTTATTTGCATTTCTAAAACAGGGATCTGAACTGTGCTTTGAGGGAACACTCTTTATTGGTGATCATTTGCCCATAATAGAGTGAGGAGTAATGCAGTAGAATTGCCTTTATTCATGTTCCTAATTATTTAAACTGATTAAATTGTTTTGACAGTTACTCCTTAGAAGTGTTATTAGTAAAACCTAACCCACAAACATCTTTTACTGTAACAGAAGTTTGACATAGTGTAGTAGGAAATCAATTGGCCTTCAATATATATAATTAGATCAAAGATGGTTTTGGCTGGGAAAAAAAGACAGAAATGAAGGGAAAACATAAATAAGCAGGTATTTTGAAACTCAGTAAACAAATCCAGCTAACAGTAGTGAAAAACTAATACTTTACTGGGAGATAAGCTGTCAGATCAACTTAGCATGTGAACTACTTTGAGATAATCTCTTGTGTATAACCAGCAGTGAACAGTGATTGTTTGAATTTCTCTGCATTCTCACTTTGACTTGCTATCTCCCCTGAAACACCCTGGTCAAGAATTGATAGGACATTATCCTTATTGCAGCCGCATGCTTACTTGTACAGCATGCTTCATCTGGAGCTTTTTTAATGAACAGCTCAGAAGTTTCTCCCTAAACTTTTCATTTTATCTGTTAGTTGTGTTTGCACAGTGTGAGTCTCAGCATCCCAATTTGACCCAAGTTTCTTACTTAGTACCAAGTGCCATCTTCTCAGTCAGTCTTATGGCTGATGTCCTCCACCATACTGAGATTTCTCCTTTCACTGTGCTGTACCTTATAAATATTCTGAGCCATTCAAAGATAGATTTGGGATCTAGGAACTAAGTTGGCATATAATCACAGAATGGTTTAGGTTGGAAGGGACTTTAAAGATCATCTTGTTCCAAACCCCTGCCATGGGCAGGGACACATCCCACTAGATGAGGTTGTTCAAAGCCCCATCCAGCCTGGCCTTGAACACTTCCAGGGATGGGCCCTCAACAACTTCCCTAGGCAACCTGTTCCAGTATCTTGCCACTCTCACAGTAAAGAATTTCTTCCTAATATCTAACCTAAATCTACCATCTTCCAGTTTGAAGCCACTATCCCTTTTCCTGTCACTATATGCCCTTGTGAAAAGTCCTTCTCCAGTTTTCTTGTAGCTTCCCTTCAGATACCGGAAGGCCACTATAAGGTCTCCCCAGAGACCTCTTCTCCAGGCTGAAAAATCCACTCTCTCAGACTTTTCTCATAGAAATTTTCCAGCCCTCTGATGATCTTCATGGCCCTTCTCTGGATCTGCTCCAACAGGTCTATGTTGCTCTTGTGCTGAGGACTCCAAAGCCTGGATGCAGTACTCCAGGTGGAGTATCACCAGAGTGGAGTAGAATGGCAAAATTACCTCCCTTGACCTGCTGGCCACGCTTCTTTTGATGTAGCCCAGGATACAGTGGGCCTTTTGTTGGCTCATGTTCAGCTTCTCATCAACCAACACCCCCAAGTCCTTCTCCTCAGGGCTGCTCTCAATCCATTGTCCACCCAGTTTATTTTTGTGCTTGGGATTTCCATGGATCACATTCAGGACCTTGCACTTGGCTTTGTTTTGACTTCATGAGGTTGACATGGGCCCACCTGTCAAGGTGCCTCTGAATGGTATCCCTCCTATCCAGTGTTTCATCTGCTCCATACAGCTTGGCATCGTTGGAAAACTTGTTGAGGATGCACTCAATCCCACTGTCCATGTTGCCAACAAGGATGTTGAACAGCGCTGGTCTTGGTACCTGAGGAACACCACTCATCATTGCTCACCACTTGGACTTCAAGCTGCTGACCACAACTCTTTGAGTGTGACTATCCAGCCAACTTCTTATCCACTGGTAAGCATGTTCCTGCATACTAATTTTTTAGATATTCTCATTTGTCTTTCCTTTAAGGGTTAAATCACAAATAAGTTTAGTATAAAAAAACTAGCAAGTTAAAGTGATTATGTAAAGCCTTGAACAGAAATAGAAGAGGCAAATGGAGGTACATACTTCTTGGAAAATGCACCCACTGAAAAATATCAGGATGCATATTGAAATAGCAGCACCTGGAAGGCATTTACACAAAAACTAAAGTTAGAATTCATAATACCTGATAATGTAATGGTGAATATGAGTAGAAGGGAAAAGTAGTGGCAAATCTGAGGTGTAAATACTGAAATGCTCTTAGTCCCACACAGCTGTGGTGCTCAGCAATAAAGAGGTTCTAGATACAATTGAAACCTCTAGAACAGTAACAGGAAAAGATCAAAGGTCAGGCAGAACTGATCTATATAGAAAGTTATTTTTTAAAGAGGCAACTGTACACAAGCTGACTATGAAGGTCTCCAGGAAATATGGGCTATATTAATGGAACACATTTAACTTAGCCTAAGGATCTTACTGTCATCAAATGGAGGAGATAAGCGTTTGCAGAGCTCAGTCAAATTAGACTCATGTGATGACTACTTGCCTGGGGAAGTTTATCTTCATTCACCAGGGGAAATGTCTATCTTCCCTACCATTTGTAACTATTTCTCTGTGTGATGATAACCAAGTTGGTGCACATAAACATAATCAATTGTTGAAATTAATGGAGGAGAAGATAATAATTAGAAATACCCCACACACACCCTGACAACAATCATCCAAAGAAATTTGGGCGAACTGTTAATGAATAGTATTGTATCAGTAATGGCTGCTCAAAATGAGACTCTTAAGAAGTGATGGATGGAATTCCTACTTTTTGAACTACTTAAAACTTTGTGGTGCTTTGAGCCTGAACTACAAGGAGATGTCGCACACTGACAAGGGAATAGACCTATCTAATATAATATTGTTGGGTCTTTTCTAAATTTATGCATATTTAGTGATATGCAATAAGTATGTAGTATATAAATGATAAAATAAAGCAGATTTTCTTTTAAAAAGCTCATTGGCAGATACCCATATTCTCCTCTGATAAGACTGTGCTTATATGCCAATCAGTGTTTTCCAAAACTTGGAAAGGATTCTTATGAATTTGGCTGGAAGGAATGAATGTGACACACATTTCAGCTATTGGACTCCTAAGTGAGGTTAGGAAGAGGGGAAACTTTGAAGAAGTGTTGAGTCATTGTGTGGGATTTCTATATTCTTCTGGGAATGGAGACAGCTGAATCCTGTTCTAGAGAAAGGCCAAGGTATTCCTCTGCTGGAACTGCAGTGTTTTCAAAGCAGAAATGGAAGCAAAAGGAAGTGGTAAGTATATAGCAGCACCCTCAGTAATACCTGTCTGAGAAATAAGCATGAGCATTGTAGTGATCTGAAAAATAAATTACAGTTCACAGTGGAGAAGCTGGAGAAGGCTCAGAAACAAGGCTTCAGGTAGGTGCAGGCTGAAGAAGTGGTGTTTGGAAGATGAAGCATAACCTGACAAATTTAAAAAGAGAGAATAAAAGTTTTCAAAGCATCCTTATATTGCTATGGCAGTCAGTGCAGGTGAAAGAAAGAAGCCAAACTGTTTCTGGAAAAACTGTTGAGTGTGCATTAGCAGTGTACTGCAGAAAAAACAAATTCTGTCTTAACATTCTGTATAACTGAAGGGCTCTGAGAAAACAAGCACTGGGATCTCTTGCTAGTGCACATCTGTGTTGCTCTAGTCATTTCAGCATTCTCAGGGTTTTAAAATCCATCAGTACCTTCATTGCAGTAGAAACAGAATTTTGCTTAAACATCCAGGCACTTGTTCAAAAAGTGGTGCGTTTATAAGAGGTAACTTTGCTATCTTCCGTTCTGCAGTGTGCCCAAATGTTGCTGCCTGCAGGCACAGCAGCTCTGCTAGCTGCTGCAGTGACAACATGACCCAGTAGCTGCTTTTTCAAAACAGAAGCTAATCAAGTAATTTATTTTCTGTAGCAAGCAGTATTTGTGGGTAATGGCTTGAAGATCATAGAAACTTCTCCACAGGATTTCTTTTCATGGTACTTTGATTTCTAAAGTACACTTTTATTAGTGTCTTCTGAACAAGCTGGTTAGGTCAGCTCTGCTTATCTGCTATTCTGCTTGGAAAACTGAAGGAAAAGCTGGACACACAAGGAAAGCTTAGTTCCCCATGTGTGTTCATAGTTGCTGACACTGCAAGAGGCAGGTTCAGTCTCCATTGTAACTTGGGGGTGTAATTTCCAGATAGCAGCACACCTATTATAGTGTCATTTTACAAGTGAAAATTGCCAAAATGGAACATCTGTGTGATTTGCAATACCTCCAGTGTGAGAAATCCTGGTAGACATAAGCGGAAGGAGCCAAGTACCCTGCTCCCTTACTATGAATACAAAGTGCTATTTCTGAACCTTTCCTTGAGCAATCATCTTTGTTATCTAGTCAGCATTTCAAATCTGTCTGATAACTAATTGAATTACAATTTTCCATATTTGTATTTTCCTTATCAGCGTGCCTGAGTTAGGACATGGAGAATACTATGAAATTTTGGGCCAAACCCCAGATAATGGGTAAGTTGTGCTCTTAGTCTAGTGGTAAAAAACTGTTTATTATGTCTCATGATTTGGCACCCGTAATCCCTTGAAATCTCCCAAAATGAACTTTGTGGGCAAAAAAGTCTGCAGATAGTGAGCAGCAGCAGCTGCAATGAACCCTGCCATGATAGGATAATGAAAAATCAACAGTTCAGGCTGGACTTTCCCTGCTTTTTGTGGACCAGCAGCCCTTCTTTCCTCCACGGTCTCTTCCTCACAGCCTTGGAGCATAACTGGGATATGCTCTTGTTCAGCTCCCGCTGCCTTAGGTAATACACCAATTTGTTAAGCATGATGTTGATTTTCATCGTTCTGTGCTCCACCCCTGGCCCCACTCCCCATCTCTCACCCGTTTAGACCAGGACTGTGGCTGCCTGTAATTCTGTCTGTGCGGTGCCTGGCTCTGTAAGCAGCACAGAGAAACAGGCACCATACATCTAATTATAGCCAATAGGAATGAAATAGGAGAAACTGGTGCATATCAGTCTGTCAATAGGGTAGAAGTTGTAGAAGTCATACACTTTTTGTTTCCAAAAGCATAAGCACATGCTTTAGAAGCATATCAAAGAAATTAATGATATTCAATTGTAGCCTTCTTCTCTCCATTTTCTCCTGCCGTAAAGTTTTGTGACTCTCAACAAGGTTGTTTAAACATCATCAGTAAGTTGAGATGACAGATGAAAACCAGGAATAGCTCTTTAGGTAAAAACTGGCATGAGAATCAACCTGAAGTTTATTTGCAAAACTGTTATTATGCTTATACTTCTATGATGCTGTAAAGATTCAGCATTACAACAGCCGTGAAGGCTGGATGATCTTTGCTGACTCCTGAACAGCCTGGATGAGACCACAAAGTGTCACAAAGTGTACCACAGACAATAGCGACATGAGAAAATGAAATTTTTTTATATGTTACCTCATATATAAATATATATATTTTCTGTTGGGCACATGCTGGTATGCTGGAATTGGGGTGTGGTATGAGGGTGTAAGTATGCAACCTAGATCCTACAGACCACAGCTTTATTTTTTTTTTTTAAATTTCTTTCCAAATAAGGCTAGATGGAAGTTGTTAATCTAACACATATCATATCCATTGGTGTATTTTTCTCCACTTTGAAATACGCTTAGCAGAAGATATGGTATTGCAAATAATTTAAATTACACTCTAATGGCCACATTAATGCTGTGTCAAATGGAATGATCTTTCCTTAGGGCCTCAGTGTGAAGCTTATGATAACACTGATGTTTTAGTACATTATTTCATTTAAAGTTTTCATCTCTTTGTCATCATTACTACCATTATCATCATTAATCCATTAGTTTCTCCACTGACACAACAGATCTTTTAGCATCTACTATGTGAGGCTCAGTGTGAAAGCTGAGACTTTAAGATTAAAAGATTACTTTTCAAGTGGAGGTGCTTAAACTTTACACTTTTAGATGTGTATTTGAAGTGTCAAATGCAGTGATTGTTAGACATGCAGAAGTATTAACTCTGGTGAAACTGTGAAATTTAATGCATAAATATGGTCATCCAAATTAAAAAACGTTGGTCCTTCTGAGTTGTCTGAAGCTATTCAGAGACATCTGAGGCAGAGCTGAAAAGTGAACTTGAAACTCTCACCTTCCATTCCTGCAGCTTATTTACTGCAGCTGCCCCTTCCTGCACTGACATTTCCTAAGTAGTTATTTCTGATTTCAGATTCACATCATTGCACCCTGTATTTTGCTAATTAGTCACCATTTTTTCTCTGTAGCAGTCTTTCACAGACAATCTGAATGAGTCTGTTATTTCACTGCAGGCCTGATATATGGGTTATATGTTGGGTCACACGCTGGGAATGGGCTTTGGTGCTCTGCACCCCTCATTGCAGGAGAAGAAAAAGCAGAGAGCTGGAGAGGAGCAGAAGGGTAGCAGTGTCGGTGTTTAAGACTTGAAAGGACAGCATTGTATCCATCATTTACTTTTCCTGGTATGTGAAGTATGTTCCAGTTCCATGGCTTAAATTTACAAGCAGTTTATTACATTTTCCAATTTACGAAGGCAGTCATCTGAACTTCATGCTGAATCATCCAACTTAATCTAAATGGGTTAACTAGATCAGGATTTCAAGTGGGAACATCTCTGGAATGAGGTACTGGAGTACAGTGGAGAAGATCACTGAGGGCTCATAAATACTTATAAATAAAGATTCATTTTAATGGGGTTTTGTATAAGATTTTAGAGAATCACTTTAATTCTAATATTTTTTAAAATTTATTTTGGGGATGATCTTCTAAAATATCAGTGATGTTGTCTTGTTTGTTGTTCTCCAAGAAGGTAATTTTTATAAGAAGGATGGATAGAGTTGGGGGAATAATAACTATTTTGGCATAATGGTCGGGAAAAAAAAAGCGGGGGGGAAGGGGAACATTTGGCTTGGTCCAAAATGGATTTATTGTTTTTTAAAGAAAAAAGATTAATTTCAGAACAATCCAAGCAAATCCTTGCACTACCAATTTCTATTTTGGGGGGGGGGGGGGGGGGGAATGTTAACCCTTCAGGACACTTGATATGTCTTTAGAAAATTACATAAATTTTTAAGTGAATTTGCTAAACATTGTACTTTTGAATAAGGAAAGCCTTATCATCTCCCCCTTCAACCTGATCAGTCTAGAATATAACTCCTTTCTTTCTCTTTTCATGTGTTGCTTACAGGAAGAAAATAAGATGGAAATAGTGAACAAAAAGAGTTACTGAGCTCTTTCCACATTGAAATGGGCAATAAATTAAATGGTGACCTGGCAGTCAGAAGTACTTCTGGTAGGTCTTTCACATGTTGAAAAATTAGGTCTGCTTGCTTAGATTTCTGTCAGGTTACTGTGACTTCGCTGGACCTGTTTGAATATGTCCTGGTTTCCTAATGAGACTAAGGTACTTGGGCTCTTTTGCATGCTGAGATGTGGCTATCTGCTGTGATGCTAACAAATGGGTTTTAATTGATTATGTAGGAGGAAGGAAATGGTTTTCTTTTATTTTTTTTCTATTCTAAAAGTAGTATGTTGGGGTTTGTTTGCCTTCTTATGGATAAATTGTTTGTGGTTCACTGGAAAATCCATCTGTCCATATGTTCTGCAAGAATTTCTGAAGCTCTGTGACATCTTTTGATACATATAATCTCTGTGGGAACAGTTCTCCATGCCTTTGTCCATGCTTTGATCTAAAGTTCAGTGTCAACAGCTCAGTGATTTAACCTACAATGTACAATGACCAGTTACGTAGTATATGGAAAATCTTTGATGACATTCGTGGGTTTTTTTTATTTTTCCAGTTCAATGAATTATTTGGGAACACAGTAAAGTTTTGTTGAATTGTTTGTTATGGAAGGAGTGTTTTCATGTGTGTGTATTATTGGAGAATTTTTTTTTTTACTTCCAGGAAAAATTTTCAGTTTGGCATTTCCTTTCTATGTTATAGTCAGCAGAAATATGTGTCATTTAATTTCTTTTGGTTTCATGTTTGCTGCTGATTTTGAGAGTGAATCACCGAATTATATTCAGTAATAAGTATCCCAATTTGGAGTGTGCATGGACAACTGATGAGGAAAGGCAGGGTTTAACTGCTGTGCCACTGTGAGCTTGCAGGGGAAGTGCCAGGATAGTAATAGCCACTTCTGGGACTAATTGAACATTTTATGAAATCAAGGGCGACGTATTTGCTAATTTAGAGCTGGAACTGACTCATATTTTGCTGGATTCAAGTTTCCTGTCACTAGGGTTTTCTGGTTATCTTAGTTTACATTTGTTTGGAGGTCAAACACTGAGGATATAGCCTTAAAATTACAAACAAACAGGAAGTAGATAAGGACAAGAAAGATTAAGTCTTTTATTTGGGAAGATCTGACATGAGACAAGGACAAGACCTAATTTCTGATATTGACTGTTTTTCTGTTACTTGTGAATCATCTATGTAAATTTTATTTATAAATAAAAGGCAAATAATTTTTAATGGATAGCTGTTGATTGATGTCTCAAGTTGTTCCAGACAGGCCCCAAAGACATTAGAGTCTGTGGCTGGCAAAATGATAAACAATGATTGCTTAAAATTCTATTTGGAAATTAGCTTTATGCTGTACTTTGTCTAGATCTACTTATTGACTGTCTGGGCAATGTACTTTACATCTTCTGTAGCTCAATGAATCACAGCATGTTATTAAAAATCAGTGTTGGCTCTTACCATCTCTCATCGCCTAATTGTTTTGGGCTATGTGGCAGGTATGATGTTTCTGAGAGACTTAAGCAGTCTCTATGTTGCTGCTACCCGGTGTCCACCCTTATTTTTTGATGTATTTTTCTACAGAAGATAAGGAAATACAGAGCATGGCATCCCTGTGTGTTTCGCACACAGCTCAGGCAGGGGAGAAGAGGAGAGGAACATGATAATGAAGGCCCTATTCTAGCTATTTCAGCATAGACTTTCCTTTCAGTATTGACATGAAAAAGAGAGAAATTGCTCTGTGGTCAAGGCATGTGAAGTATGTAAAAGAAAATTCCGGATATACAGATGAGCCAAATTCAAGAAAGGCATGAAAATATATATACATATATTTGAAAGACATATATAAAAAAAATGTGTAAACAGAACGTGTATGTCTGTATGTAATAATATATTTATGTTTATGACGTATTTGTCATAATAAGGGATGATAATAAAGAGGATAAGTTCACATAGTTTCCACTTTAAAAAAAAATATCTTATTAGCTAAAATATTTCTCAGGTTCTGAAATTTTTCCAAAGGGAGGAAACTGTGTAAGTCAAGCCATTCGGATTAGATTGTGACACATAGATCTTTTCATCTGCAGGATCAGGAAATTAAGCCATAAGAACAAAAGAGCAAACTATTTTTGCAGAAGTAATTCTGTCCCTCTCAGAAAGGTTTAATCCTGTGCCTAAGTCCCTGAAGTCTTTGAGATCTGTCTGATAATGATGATGCAGTTTCTAATTATATTATAGCACAGAATAAACACAGTGAAATTCGACATTGTGCTGTGGAGAGGAGGCTTTCTAATTTAAATATGTTTGAAGAGGTATCAGAAGCGATAATGAATATTAATCATTAAATACATGATTAACTAAAACATAGTTAGTCAATAACATTACCTAAAGACTTAATGCACACTGTGAAAAATTTTCTAACATTTGTGCCAGTTTTATGTTTAAAGTTAAGAAAATTGACCCAGTGATAAATAGTAAAAAGATGGAAAACACATCAATGTGGGCATATCTATGCAAACAGAGGAATCAATTACATGGAAATAGAAGGAAATTATGTGCATGTACAAATTTTCTGTTCAGTACTACAAAAGGAGAAGCTCCAGAGGTGGAGTGGAGAATTGGTCTGGAGAATTCTACCAGCAAAGGCATCCATGGTTGAAAACTAACCCTTTTGCCATAACTCTGCATAGAAGACTCTGGGAGAAGGCTAAAGTAACTTTCCCCTGGATTTCAAATGTAACTGAAAATTCCTCTGTATTCAAAAATCCTAACTGGAGCAGTGTGAATATGAGTGTTTATATCCTGAAGCACTTTTGCAAGCTGTGAGTAGAGAAATCTCTTGATATCTCCAGGGGAAGAATTTTGTCTTGATGTGCTCAGTGGTAATTTTTGCTTCTTTCTGTGTGCTTTTTTACCTCCTTTTAAAATAGAAAAATTGAAAGTGACACATCAGTCAAGTTAAAAAAAAAAAAAAAGGCATCTATGTGAGAATTGAATTTATACCTCCCTTCCCAGATTATTTTAAATGCATTCAACCTTACAAGGTCAGCCTACGTGAGAGTTGTGTTTTAGACACTTTTATATATTTAATTTTATTACTTGTTTTCCTATGAACACTTTTAAAGCTGGTTTTTGAAGTAAGACGGTTCCACAGGGAAACACAATGCATCTCCATGATTTACACAGGTAATCCTGCTTCTATGATACTGTCCCTTCCCATCCTTTAGTGAGTTACTGTCATGTAGCAGGCAGACGGGTTCAGAAAATCACTTGGTACTATATAAAGGGCCTTAGTCTGAATATTAGAGTGCAGCAAAGTTTCAAAAATTAGTCTTTCATTTTATCATTGATTATGACTGCTCACTGATGTCTTGGAGGTTAGTCCAAGATTAGATTATCTATTGGGATCTACAGGTAATGATGTAGAGCATACAAAATGCAGTGGGAATACTTTCCATTGGCTTGTGCTGATTTTTACTGGGTTCAGAATGAATCATACAAAATTGTCACTTAAACTTTATTCTGTAAATTGATGCCTTTTGATGAAACCAAATGCTGGAACTTCCCTTCTCTGAATGAGGTTTAAAAGGGAAATTTAAGAAAAAGAAATATATGACCAGCATATTTCTGCCACTAGAAAATTCTAGTCAGTTTACTCACTAACATATTGATGTGTTTTCCCCAATAAAGCACAGAATATGCAATATTCTGCACATTAAAATGATTATTATACTAATGCTGACTACCTCATTATCCTATAATCTTCCTTAAATAATTTGATTTTACACTTGGCTGGTTTGCCTCGGCAAATTAAGTAAATGTACTAAGAATGAAGATGGATAATAAACTGTTCTCCACACATGAAACAAAAATTAACTAATGTACTGTGAGAAATTATAATTATAGCACTCCTTTGTAAAGATGTCCTCTGAGTTTGGTGAATTTGGGAAGGACTCTCAAGAACAGGTTAGAGGACCCAAAAATGAGGTGACAATGTACCAGAAGCTACTTTCTGGACTTATGTGCAGACTGTGCCTTTGTAGGTAGTCTTTCTTTTAAGTACATGCAAACTGTACAGATTGGGAAAAGGCAAATAAAAAGAAGAAGAGAAGAGGAGACAAAAAAGAATATGTCTTCTTGAAACTTTTTTGAAAGTCAAGTTCTTGCAGATGATTTTCTCAGCTCTCCACCCACGCACTTTTGTTTGAGAGGAACATTGTTACAAAAGATGCGTTGATATCTTGACAGGATGGTGTGTACTTTTTTTTTATTATTATTATTTTTAATGACCAGTTTGCTTTTAAATGAAGTTCAGAGCCCTCAGGACAGCCTGACATAAACATGCGGTCACATCTTGCACTCACAATGCCGTCCATCAGAGGAAGTATAGCATGTCATACGCTGTTGTTCAAAAACAATAATTTAATCAAAAGTGCAATAATCCATCACCTCTGTAGAGGCAAGGATCATAACCCAATTCAGAGCATTACTAGTGAGATGGATATTTTTTTATGTCGCTGCATTTGATTTATAGGAGAAAGGTGAAACGGTGAGAAGCTGATGAATAGGATTTCAGACTATGAGACAGGAATGGAGGTAAGGTGACAGTGTCTATTCTGTCCATGGTGTCTATTCCATCAGTGGTCAATATACCCTTCACAGAAACACCGCCTCAGAAATTGTGTTTTGTGGGGTTTTTTTATTATTATTTTTTGGACTTTTTGTGGGGTTTATGAATGTTTTATGAAGGTTTTTTTTGAGGAGGAGGAAAAAAAAGAGATGAAGGCAATAGAAATCCTTTGAGACTGCAGCCTTCAGAAGGCTTTTTTTGCCAACAGTTTCAGTGACTGCATGCCAGGCAGCAGTGGGGTTTGCAGTGCAGCTTCCTCTGCTCTTGGCAGGCAGCAGGTTTACATTTCTGTTGTGGACACATTTTGTCTAAAGCTGTGACTGAAATAAATGAAGAAGCCCTAAGATGAGGAGCTTCTGGACTGAAGCATGGAGGTTACTGCTCCTGGTACCTGCTGAGTGCAAATGATCAGGTAGCCCTGGAAAAGAACAACATGCCCAGGGAAATCTGAGCACTGCAAAGGAGGTAAAATGAAGGAGGTTAGGGCAGAGGTAGTGGGGGTACCATCTCTTGTGTGTTTTTCTTCTCTGTTTTGGGCAGCAAGGAAAGGTCTTTGATTCCTCCCCTGTGTGTCCATGACCTCAGTCAATTTTGAATTGGAACTTTCCTCAAATATAGCTGGACTTACAGGAGTAGGTTATACCCGAGGCCAGGAAGTGGAGGAAATTGACTCTTAGGTACAGGAATGTAGTGGTTTATGTTTCCTCTCTGATATATTTGGTGTGCTTGCAACAGAATGAGGTCTTCAATATGAAGTCTGATTTAGACAACAGGTTTAAAAGACTTCAAGGTCCTGAAAAGATAGTTATGAGTATCTGTTATTTTGCTATAGGTTGGCTTATATGATTTCATGGATGTACTATATTTGAAAATATAATCTATAGTAAACATATACCTGAACTTCTGTTATTGTCTAGCTATACTTTTGTCAGCAAGGTTTAATATATTAGTAACCAATAAGAGGTGTCATGAACATTTTGGGAAGTCCTTTTTATGTGAAACTGCCTTCAGTATCCTATGATTTGTCTTGGTTTTCCACCCCTTTTCCACCCTTAAAATTATTTTCATAACACAATTGTAATTATAATGTTATTTCTCTCATTGAAACATGACATTTAGAATTCTCATTTTTAGATATAAGAGTAAGAAAACATGCTTTATTGAAATGAATAGTGAAGACTGGGTATATCATAATTGAGTGTTAAAATTTATAGCAGTGAGAGGTTTTGGAACGCGACAGCTGAAATATAGTTTCCTGCAGAGAAAGGATTTATGAAATGCTGCAGGGGGCAGGGAAGGCTACATTAAAACATGGATTTTCCCACAGAGAGGGATCTTACAGAAATCTAACCTAAAATTGCTTCACCTTTATAGGCATCTAAAATAAAGCACACCTCATTTACCTGTAGAAATTGTCTGGACTCTGCTTTTCCCCAGAGAAACCACAGGGAAAACCTGAAAGCATATATATGTGCTTCATATATGACTGGTTACTTTGGACTCTACTAAAGTAAGCCAAGACTTTCAAGTGGAAATCCTATCCTCTGCCTTATTTTTCAGTTGGTCTTTTTCTGAAAGAGCTTGTAGACAGTTGATTTCCTCTGTGCACATTTAACCAAACAGCTTTATGTGACCATTGTATTAGCTTTTCCTGGAACAGCTGAGGAAGCAATGCTCTTTCTCACTGGGAGTGCAGAATGGCAAAACCATTGAAGTGGTTATTACCAGACTTTTAGGCCAACTTCATTTACATCTATATTATTTCAAAAGAACATTTAAGTTGGAAAAAATTGTGTATGTAGGATGCTGTAATGACCTTTTACAGGTGCATATAGTAGATTGCTCCTATGATTGCCAGATATTGCTTTTTTAAGACCACCTCATTATTCCTGGTACTATCTACAGGTTAGGAGTTGACTCATTGTGGTTTTGGCCCAATTTTGAACCTTAGACTTAGGTCTCTTACATCTGTTGACCTACTGCAATTGTGTTCATAGTGGAGACTGTGCAGCACATACCCGAGTGAAATAATTTCATGGTTTGAGTCTTTTTACCTCCTTGTTTCAGGGCTCTGGTGTCAACAGAACATGTGTGACTGGCAGAGAGAAAGGATAAGGAGCTGCTCAGTCTGACCTTTTCCTGCATCTTGTCTCTGTCTTAAACCCAGAGTAACCCTACCTGCAGCACAAAGCTCACTGCAAAGGATCCTTGAGGATTTCTGGCAGGACAAGGCTGTAACATTAAGAGTAGCTATTTGAACAGATGATGGCCAGTGTCTCCATCATCTGGGACTGGCATTTGACGTACTGGGCTTGAATGGGCTGTTTGCAGCCATCTTTAAGCAAGAGGAAGCAGCTAGTCTTCAGATACTTGTTCAGTGCTTCATTGTACAACATGACAAAACCACAACTTTGAAGAGAGAAAGTAAAATGTGTGAAGATGGTTAATGTTTTCAGGGCAGAGAAGGGGATATGTGACTGTGGGGAACATTAGAAAGGCATGTTGTACTCAATTTCACAAATGTATCACGGCAAACATAAAGGGTTTACATAACCATCCGGTGTCAACCATTTCACAAGTTTGAGATAAAGTTAGAAGGGACAAAAGAGGACACTAGAAAAGTCAAAAATAGGTCAAAGAAGGATTTCTTCTTGAAGCATCAATGCTGACACACTGAAGCAGATGGCTGCTCCAAAAGTGCATTATGATTTTCTTTTGCCACTTTGCAAAAAGTGCTTGCAAGCATAAATAAATAAATAAAAATTTATACATACCTGCATGCGTACAGAGATACCACTGCTGCTGCAGAGCAAGAAATACACCGTTTCTGCTACTTTTAGCAGCAGCACCTGGGAGTAGCCCAGGAGACTGTTACATGAAGGATGTTGAGGAAGGATCATTTACAAAAAAGGTTTATGAGTGAGGTTGGTCACAGTTGATGGATCTTCTGGTTAAAGTTGCTGTTGGGAACAATAAATCAAAAGAAGAGAAAGATAAAAAATATAAAAAGGGAAAAGGAAAACTCTTTCCAGTGTCCAGCTGGGAATAGCAGGGACAGCGTCCCCCTTGGGGGCTCTCTCCAGTGCAGCAGGCTGTGAGGTTGATGATGATTCTGATGAGTTTTTGATGTCTTTCCCCTAATGCTATATATATTTTTCATTAGGACCCACACAAAATCCCTCTGGGTTGTTCCCAGTTAGAATGTCATTAGTGTTGATTGGAGCATGCTGATGCACACTGATTGGTTGTTGCACTTTTGTGTGCATAAATTATTGGATAATATTTGTTGATGATTTAAATATTAACTGCTTTCTTGTGCACTGCGCTTTGGATTTTTCTTATATATATATATATATATATATAAATCTAAAAGAGGGAATGAAAGGGGGGAGCAAGAAGAGGGGGGATTCTCGTGACAGTGGTGCTGACTGTACTTGAGTATGAGAACTTGCCATAACAACACCATCAGGATTTGCAAGTGCAAGGCTATGAGAAAAACTATAAAAGTACAATCAGATGGGAGGAATAAGGGGAAAATATTGGGACCCTGGAAATGCTGCCTTAGTGGCTTAGTTAAAAGGTTACAGAGTTGTAAATAATAAGCTCTCAGCACTACTAAGAGTAGGCACTAAAGTACCTAAGACATAGCAGAACAAGAGAGACTTGGCTTTTATTACATCTGCATCTTTGAAATTAAGGAGGTACACTTGACAGGCAGGTACAGGGTGTCCAAGGATGTTTGTCAAGGCTCAATTCAGCAGAGCATTGAAGTGCAGGGATGTTTTTATCCATACACTCAGCCAGCTTTCCAGTGCTCTGTGAGAATGCTCTGTGTTCATGGCAGGAAAGAGAGCTACCAGCGATAGCCAGCATGCCTATTGCCTTCTATCATAAATCTGTTGGTGTTGTTTTCCTGTCTTATCAGCCTTCTGCAAGCAAAAGTACCTGGAAGGGCCACCTCTTTAGAGGCTGTGTAACAACAGACTTGGATACTGTAAAAATAGCATGTGTAGTTATAATCAGAGTAGAGGAACCTTCATTATGCTTCCTTTACAGATAGATTAGTCATAAGCAGCAAGGATGCTACAGCATAAAATTTTACTTGGAGACTGCAGGGATGTCCCAGAGGCACAGCATAATACTACCGACAGGACAAGAGCACTAACTTTTCACTTTTTGAATGTCTAATATTCTTTTGCTACAGGAGTGCCCAGGCACTTGGACAACATGTAATTGCCTGTAGCTTCAATGCCAGCTTATCCTGTTGTTCCTGTGGGACTGGAATAGAAATACAGAACAGAGAAGTGAAGGACACAAGCCATCAAGGCCTGGAGCTGGATAAAGGAATTGTTAGCGTGCCGTCCACTGATGTTTCCAGTTTTAGGACAGATGATTCTGACTCAGCCAAGTGTGGGGTAAACCAATGTCTGTGACCGACTTAGCCATGCAGAAACGGCTGGGGAATTCACAGTGACTCACCCTGGTTTTGACAATTACAGATGCCATTTTGCTTTGTGTAACTCCTCTCATACAGCTGGCCTTCAGGTATTCAGGTGACCCTTAAGGGCACACGAGAACTCTCTCACTATCCTTTTGTGCATTTTTGTATTTAGACTCAGAATTTTTCATAAGGTGAGGTGAGATGCTGAATATATCGTTCCTTTTTTCCTGAATGCTGAGAGAAATTATCTTGTGTAATTTCCACAGTGCCTCCACCAACGCTGAGTTCCATAACAGCAAAACAAAGCATTTTTTTTCAGTTCCGTTATGGACACTTAGTAATAACCAATATTGTGTCTGTTCTGCCTTTCCCCTGCAGGAGCCCTGTTTTATAGCAGTGCTTTGTAAGTGTCACAGTAAGTGCTACCAGTTCTGTGCACAGAGATGAGGGGATATCAGCTGTCCACAGGGACATGGCAGCACACCAGCTGTACAGCTCTTCTTGCTCTCCTCACTTGATCACAAAGCTTCCAGCCTGCAAAATACAGAAGATGGGGGGAGATGATGGATCTGAATGTACTAGTACCTCTCTCTTGTAGTCTCTGAGGCTGCTGAGAATGGATTGCTCCTGTGAATTAGTGATTTCTACTCTTTCTGTCATTTTCCTTGCCCTGGTGTTGCTCTGATTTCCGGTGGGGAATGGGTTGTGGGTTTTGGTGTTTTTTTAACACTTAGTTCAGTAGGTATTGACCCATGACAAGGGGTCCCATCTGCTGTTAGCCCTGGAAGATCTGGATAGACTTTGGACTAATTGAGGATGAAGGGCTATGAAGAGCCATTCTGCCAGCATGAAGACTCACTCTGAATGGTAGGATATACTCACTCCTGTCTACAAAGTACTTATGTTGCTCTAGATACAAAGTGAAAGCGTGGGATTTGTGTCAGATACTGAAGTCTTGTGGAAAGCATTTTGTGGAGGGAAAAAGGACATTACCTTTTGTTTCTTGATTTTTGCCCTGAATCAGTGGCAATTCGCATATTCTTTAACTGCAGCGCAGCACCATGGTTTCTCTTCAGCTCCTCCAGCATGTCCTGCCATGGGACATCCTGCCATCTGTTTTCAGGCTCAGGAAGATGAAGGGGACACTTGACTAACTGGTGTAATTTCTGCCCCAGGTTCCCATGTAGAAAGACCTAGATCTATGAAGATCTAGAAACCACACAAAACCACAGAATAAACTCAGGTCTGAGATTGCTCTTGAATAAGTAAGTCCTTGTAGGTGCAGAGTGCTAGGGGACCTGTGGGCTCAGATGACTTGGAGCTGGTAATAGACAGGTGAAATCAGAGATACACTTTCCTGGCTACTTCAGTGCAGAGAGACTTGCATCTATCTCTGCTGGATTGCCCAGCTGTTTCCCAGAACCCACTGTGTCAGAATTTACCATCCCTTGTTTCCCTCTTCTGGAATAGAGAAGACTTCAGAGGATTTATGTTTTTTTAACAGTGACTGTATTAGAGCTAAAAAGCAACTGCCCAGATTTAAATTTAAGTGTATTGGATGAGTCTAAGAATGTAGAATAATATTTCTATTTGTCCTGGTTTGAGGTAAAACAAAAAAGTTTTGTGTTCTGCAATTTTACATTTTAGTTAGGCCTCCTCTAACTCTCTGCTTGTTCTCAGGATAAGGCCAATGTTTGTGCTACATGCCAAGGAATGGTGTGCAGAGAGAACCTCTGCTTATACTTATTGCTATAACAATAGTCTGAATTCCAGCTAATCACATTATACATCTGAAGACAAATCCACACAAACATAGCACACTTGACCCATCGCATCCAAACACAAAAAACAAATAAACCCTTCAATATATTCAGCCAGTTAAACACCACCGAGTCCATGAACTTCATACAAAGCTGTCTGGAGTATTTAATTTAGCAAACAGGTATTTACAAGAACAAAAATTAAACAACCATCTTGTATTTTGCATAAGTAGCAATTAAATATGTGAAGGGATTTAATTTCTCATATTTTATGTTAATGCACAAGAGACTTGTTCCTAAGCTCAGTGTTCCCAGCCATAAACTGAACATTAGGTAGAAATTTCATAGAACAATTCTAAGCCTGTAAAGAAGATAAGTTTATAATCCCAGTACAAAATAATCAAAGCATTACACCACCTGGCAAATGTTCCTGAAATGAAGCTGGATTTCACTGAGGTAGATCCACTGTAACAGAAGATTTCAAGGTTGTGTGATATATTAGCATCCACCTGTTTAAAGAAAAGTTAATTGTTGTAAAACAAAAATATGGTCCAGCAAATTATGTAAAGCAACTGGTAATTAATCAGAGTATGTTTTAGAGTGAAAAGAAATTGGAAATTATTCTAAGAACTATTCTTCCAGGCACATAATAGAGCCAAGTGTTATTAAAGGCCAGAGAAAGAGATCAATTAATAACTACATCCGAGTAGCTGTAAAACTGAGGTGAAAGGAAAAGGTTGTCATGCTTTAGCAAAGCATGCAGCTCCATTTTAAACTTTTTTTAACAGAGTCACCTTATTTTCAACTTGACCTAAAGTAACATCTTTAAATAATCCATGAGATGCACAGACAGTGACACTAAAAATGCATACTTGGTCAGGGGTTGCAAGAAGGTATAATGATTAGAAAGTGTCTATATAACAAAAAAAAAAAAGGCCTTTCTGATTCCTTCATACTTGAGTAGTTTGGGTTTAAAAATTGGATTTAAAAGTCAGTTAATTAAGGAATCAGCTAGAATACTAGTGACATAAAGAGGCTAGTCAGGTTTGTAATAGAGACTATTTCATGCATAAAGTGCAGATGTATAGAGAGGTGTCAAAAAGGCTTTAAGGCATGATGTTCTGACTTCACTGACTTCATTTCAGTACAGTTCTCCTTGCAGAAAATTAATTCCACCTGAAACGTTAAGACAGGAATGAAGAGAGGACTCAAATCAGAGTTCTTTTTTGCTAATTTATAGTGTTTCATCTGCCTGACCGCCTTGCAGGGAAAACTTTACGCTACTTTTGACATATCATTAACATAGACCTTAGGTTCCCAGCTACTGACTGTGTCTGTTTTATCTCTGCTGTCAAACTTGTTCACAATGTGAGCAATCTCTTTCGGATCTTCAAGGATACCTGGGAAGCATTTTATTGTCCCTGCAGAGCTCCATATTGGCTCTCGTGTTGCTTAAGGCTTATATGCTAGCTATAATGCACTAACAACTCAGCATAAGGATATCTAAATGTTTTTTAAAAACCCAAGAAAATTAATTTCTCTTTGTGCATTCTCCATTTTCTATGAACACATTCTACTCCAAGCAAATTATAGAGAGGCGGGAAAGGAAATAGTAAAGTAATTCTTCCATTTCTTTAGTTTTTCCCTTCTTTCTTCAAAGCAGATTTTGTTTATGTCACAGAAGCCAACTTTCTCAGGAACAGGTGTAATCCTTTTATTCCACATACATCCATGCTGAGAGGTGTATGAAGTAAACAGATGCATTTGCTATGAGAAATTCTATATCCAGGCAAAAGTTTTGTTCATAAAACATTTCAGCTGTAAAAGCAGCTTCTTAGCTGAGAGCTTCAGAAAAGTGCTTCAGTATTCACTTAGCTCTTCAATTTCTTTTCTGTTTTATTAGGCAGTGAAGTGGATTTTTTTTCTAAACAGAAAACTTCTTGTAGAAGCCAAGAATGGGAAGTTTTGCAAAGCTTGTAAGTTGTAAAAGGTTTTGCAGTGTGCTTGTTTCCTCTATAGAATATCACCATTTGAGTGCCTGTTTTTTCTTGCTCTTTGTGTATTTTTGTAACTGCAGAGTAGATTCATAACGGGGCACTTTTGAGACAAGTGGATACAGAGGATGACTCTTTCTCAGAATCTCATTCCTCAAATGATGCACGATCAACTGGTACATGGCTGTCAGCCAGGTACCACCCTTGTGGCAAGTGAATCTCTTTCTTTCTGGTTCTAGCTTTTAACTGTGTTAAAGATCTCTTGGAAACAGCCTTAGGTTCGCTGTAGGTGAACGGCTCTTTTGGGAGTGAGATTACTTGTGTCTTTTAAATCTTTCAGTCTTGGAAGAACTTGAAAGGTGAAGTAACAATAAAGGATCTCACCTCTCATATCACAGGACTGTGATATTATAAATTTAAAAACCCTGGAGCCTGGTTGTGCTTGAGATTTTATAGAGTTGTCTGTACTTCGTCAAACATAATAACTCTCTCTGATTTTGTAAGGAAATATTCTCATTGCAAAATACTGGGACTGTAGAATGTGCACAGCAGTTCTTTGTAAAAAGGCTGCAAAATTCTTGTTTATGGGCATAAGACCCCTGTGGGGTTAGACCAATAGTTCATGTAGCCCTTTATTCTGTCTTTGAGAGGGAGAGAATATCATTGACAAGGTCTTGCCCTTCTCAAGAGGAGTGCTCCTCTTGCAGGTTTTATCTGCTTATAACTGCAAATTGCACTGAGAAGGACCACTGGCCATGCTGTCAATGCAGTGCCTTGGTTTCTCTTTCTTTTTATTTGTCCTCTTTGGCAGCTATGTGCTACATGTGAAAATATCACATCTACACAAAGTTATAAGCTTTGGCTTACATGAAAATACCAGTATAGATGTACAACTTCCCCTGAGGTGTTTTGAGAAGTTAGTTGTACACTAAATTTCATTATCTGGTACAGCATGTGTAACTAAACCAACTGCTCTGCCATAAAGTGATAGATTTAGAATTGGAAGGGATCTCTTGCATTAATGAATCAAGTCCTCTGCTACTGTAGCTAAGTTATAAAATCACTTCCTAAACAGATCAAATTATTATTTTTATATATATATTTGATAATAACTAGATATAATGTTATCTTTGTTCTCACAGCTCCTGCCAATGATCATCAATCTCTGTTTTTGAGCCTGTGTTTATTCACAATTTATACCCATTGATGCTTGATATGATCTTCCTTCAATTTGATAGCCAAATGTTTCCTTGTTTCCTTCTGTTAAAAAGCCTTTACACTCTTGATAGTTCTATGAATCCATTTCTGCAGCTGTTCTCTAGATTCATCTGTCTTGAACAGAATTTGTGTATGTCATAGAAATACTTCATATGATGTATTCCAAAATTGCATTTCCCTATTTTCACAACACGGTATTGGTGGTTTATGAACATCCTGTAACCGAGCAAAGCACACAAGCTTACTTTCCATCATTCCAAATCACTAAACCACAGATTTTCTTGCTGTTAGGTCCAGAATACATGCTGTAGAACAAGAGTGTAATGTCCAGTTCTTTATGGTCTCCTTGAAGATTGCTTCTATCAGCCATAAATAGCCCCCACCAGGAAATGGGAAAGTGGGTAGCACAATACAAAAGTAGCGTCTCATGTTCCCTGTTAATCTGGCTGTACCTGTTTGCAACAGCAATTAGTGCATGTCAGAGGAGTTATTTGTAGCTAGGGATAGTACAGGCAAGCAACAGGCATATAGATGGATATTATGCATAGTCAATTAGACAGCTTTAAGGTACAAATTGAAGTCCTGCTAGTATACACAGCAACAGCAGAGTTCTGTAACTTCCATGACCTCTTTTGGTGTCGCTTTCCTGGCTCACCCTGAAGGTTTCAGACCTCTCTTGTAGCTTTAGAAAAACAAGATTTTGGAACTACTTAAACTACTTCACACATATTTTCCAGATTCTTATCTTGCAATGGCATTTGCTATGGTTTTTGATGGTGCTAAAAGGCATAATCAGACATAATCAATGATTAATATATGTGGTATTTGGACAATAACAGTGGCTTGAAGTCTATCTTGCAATTTTAATGGTTCTTGCCATTCTATGTTCAGAAGCATCATAGATAATATTTTGCCCTGTACTGCAGGAACAATAAAGCAGAATTGTTTGCTGAAATCTGCTTCACACAGTCATGTCTAGATCTGCAGAAAAGGTTCTGCAAGGTTCATTATCATCATCATCATCTTTGCAAAATGATGGGTAGCTCCCAGTCACTGCATCAATGACGGGCACTGCCTTCAAGCTGTCCACTTTGTTTTCCAGGGTCCCAGGAGATAGAAGGGTCAGCCAGGATGGGAGCAGCAGTATTTGACTGGCCTGAGAGATGCCTCTGGGGCTGGTCTGCCTGGTATTCATGTTTCAGAATTGTCTCCTCTTACCTTGAACCACCCAAATATTAAGCGCACTGTGTGGATGAGTGCAACTTGGGGCTATATCTCTTCTGAAACATCATTACTGGGAAATGCTGGCTTCATCGTCATTCCCTTGCCTCTAAAAAGAAGTCAGTGGTTCCAGAGAAGTGGCTAATACCCTTTTTCCACCCCCTTTCCCCACTCAGTTTCTGAGAGAACCCTGAGTTTAAACTGCACCAGGTCTTCATGAATACAGAAACTGTGCATCCTGCTCTTATGGTGGAAAGCTTAGAGGCCTTTGTCTCCCCCACTGCCCAGCTCCGCCAGTAAACTCAGGGGAGAATGTCACAAGATCTCTTGCATAGCCAGACTCTGAAAAATAATTGTGGTGATCATAAAGTATTTGGCATTTCCTCTGAGTCAAGAAACTAGGGTAAAAAAATGCTGCTATTCTGGCATTTTGCTAAATATAGAGAGAAGGTGGCATGATTTTAAAACACATATAGTGACAAGGAAGTAACTGCAGCCTGTAACGAGTGACCTCTACAGAACAGAGTCTACTCAGTAGGATGTACTTACAGCTGATCGAAGCTGTATGTGTTAATTGAAAGGATGTGTTGTGATTAGTTCTTGTACTATTCCTTTTCCTGCTTTGCAAGGAAGTCAGAGGCAGTAATGTGGTCCAAAAGGACCAGCCTAAATCTGTCATTATTTCCACATCAGAACACTGTGGATGTAGGAAGCTTTTTGCAAGGGATTTAAAATTTTGAGACTGCTCCTTATCCAGCCGTTCTCATAAAATTACTTTCCCTTGCCTGTGGGGCTGAGGATGAACAAGAAACCTGAACATACTGGGAAATGTATAGAGCCTTTGCTGACATATTGAATGCAAGCTGCTCTGAGAGTGGGGATGGAAGGGGCAACTCCTGGTCACAGAAGGGGTCTGTGAGTAAGATTGCTATACCCTGCCTAATTTTATTCTGAAGGGTAGTCATTGATTCTCTTGCTGTGCAGGAGCATAACATCTAAAAATCAGTAGACAAAATAGCATACTTCACCCACAAGCTGGGTTTTGAAGTTCTTAACTAATGGAAAAATTTAGGCAGTTTGGAGACTGGGCAGGCCAGGGGAAAAACTGAGTGCCCCCCCCGCCCCCCCCAGAAACTCCATTCATCTGCAATGTGGGAACTTGTCTTTAATATAAGTAATCTGTCACTCTGATATTCTCAGGAATCTAGGCAAAATCTCACGGTAGACAAAAGCGCTTCTTCCTTATTTCATATTCTGGAAATAGGACAGAAATCAGAAAAGTGTGTAGAATTATTTGTATTTATATTTTAGCAGACAATTAAAAGTATGCCACTTATGTCCAAATATGTATTTTTTAAAAAGCTTGGTTCTGGTGAATATTTTGTTCTTCTGATGAAATTTGTTCTTTCATAAATGATTTGAAGGAAGTATTGAAAAGTTGCTTGCATGGAGTCCTGCACACTCACTACCGTTTTTTTTTAAAACACCTGTCTGTGAGGGTTTGTGGAACATGAAGGTCTGGTTAAATATCTCGCCAGTTGTCTGTTTACAGAGAGAGACAACTCTGCAAAGGCCCTTGGGTTGAGGATGTATATGCACAGACAGGACACCTCCCATACTCTCTGAAAACACCACTGGGTTAAACAGAGTACTAATCATGTACTAGATTTTCAGCAATTGCTTACAATCCCCTGACTGAAATTGCTGATGTGCTCTAGCACTATTTGGAAATATATGCCATTAATTAGAGCTTCCTGCACTCCCAAATCCTAGCACAAACTGTGACTGCAAAGATAGGCTTTGCTATTAAAAAATAAACATGAACATCTTAAATTTTGCTACTTTCCTTTATATATTCAAAGACATCAGGTAGAAATGGGCTTCCTCAGTTCATTATTTTAAATTTCCTATGCTTTTCCAACAGTTTCTTTTCAGCTTTTTACCCCAGTGTACTTCTGACAATTATGAAGTTGTCTTTTCTCATTTATGCAAATCATTAAAACAATGCCCTTTCCTGCTGCTGGTGCAGTGGACTTTCACCAGAGGTTTTCTCCCAATTACACGCCTCACTGGGCCCTTCCTGATTTAAATATTCTCTATTTTTTCTTTGTTCTAAGCTGTCAATATTGCTACTCAGTGAGGTCAAGTTGTGTCAGGAATCATAGTGTCTATTCCCACAAGGTGCTGTGCTCTCTGAAATGCTGAAGTATGAAAATCAATTGGTTTTGTAAAGGGGATAACAGAAGGTTTTTGTGTGATTCTCCACCTCTGAAAGGGACTCTGATTTTTTTGTAGCTATAAATGTAGTTACTCAGCAACACAACCTGAGACTTAACCTTCCTTTTTTGCCAATGTTTATTGCTCACAATCACAGGGGAAGGTTTGGTTTTACTGGACACTGTGCAAATAAACCTTGGCTCCACAAATGCCCAGCTCTGTGTCCTGCAGGGGAACAAGCAGTCAAGCAAGGGCTGAAAACACGTCAGCTGTGAAACGCCACTGCTCACTAGGAAATTGGCTGAATTCACCTCAATGTCAAACAATCAAAAGGTTGAGGAAATATTTGGACAGTCCTCACGTCAATGGGCGCTATTAATCTAAAATTAATAGCTATCTGCTCTTCTTAAGAAGCTTCTCTTTCTGGGGTGGCAGAGCACAGTGTATCACTTCCGACATCATTAAGGGCTGTGTCTTAAAGAACTGGATTTCAGCTGGAAATTTAGAAGAAAAATAAAGATGATCATCCTGAACTTTTTTCCCTTCATTCTAGAAGCTTTTTGAAACCCAACTAAAGTAAGTTTCTTAAAGATTCATGGGAATGTTAATTAGGTATGCTGTTCTTTGTCGTTTCTGAAGTTTGAGGTTATTGCTGAACTGGTTTTGAAGCCTACTGCATGGGGAGGGATGGGCTCCCGCTCCCATCATGGACTCCTGAGGCATTAAACTGCCCTCTGGAAGGGATCACCCACAGCCTTTCTGAGAGGGATGGGGCCTTTCTACGTGATCGCTATAAACCACAAGCTGCAGCACAGTTTTACTAAGCATGGTCCTTCAGGGCACGCAGTGAAATTTTTGGCACGTTGGTTGCTGCCACACTGCACAGGCTGTGCCCATGCCTTCTGAATGATGTGGCACTAAGACAAGACTTCAGCCTCAGACTTGCCTGCAGGATGGCGTGTGAGGCCTGACTTCAGGGTAGCCACCTCTTGGTGGCACTAATCAGTTTCCTAGACTGGTTTGGGTGGCATCTAGGAATTACTGCTGTTGTCCATCTCTCCAGGGCTCTATGTAAATCAATCGTGTGGTATTTTGAAGTGTGGGACACACATCCCGTGTGTTGATTTCATGCTGCTTCTCATATCACTTTCATGCCCCATCCTCTTCAGGACAACAAAAATGCTTTGACTTATTCTAATGTCAGGAGAGTCAAAATCAAATTTGCAGCATTTCTTTCTCTGAGGCTGGAGGAAAAACTTCCGAAGTTTTCTTGACCTGAGGTTGAAAGTATAATTGAATTGTCCTACTTGTCCTACCCTGTAGGGCATTTTTTCTCTCTTTTTAATACTGGAACAAAGTCAGCCCTCTACATACAGTTCAAAATGAAATGCTCACAAGTCCTTGACTAGTGAACTTTATTATGGAGGTGGAAACCTGCCAGCATGAAGTCAGGGTTAGCCAATATTAGTTTGTCTGAAGTATTAGAGTCACCTTCACAGTGCTTGGGATCTATGCTTTGGGTACTAAGAGAAACGCGCTTCTTTCTTAAAAGAGGAGTGTGAAGGCTGTACACAGAGACAGACAATTATGCAGTTTGCTCAAAGAGAAGCCAATTATTCATTTTAATGAAGAGAATTTCAACTTAGACATAAGTATGTCCTTGACATTTTTTGGTAGCAGTGACATTATCTGAGTAGCTTGTTCTAAGAGAACATCAGACATACAGAAGTACGTTTACCTCTACAGGGAAAAACCACTAAGACACTTGACTTGCTTAGCAAAGCAGTAACAGCTTATTAGGTATTACCAGAATTCCATCTTCCTCAGTTCTGTGTGTTTGTGCAGAGTATTTAAGGCAAAGAAGCTGCAACAGAGAAATACAAAGCTACAAGCTTCAGAAAGCAGCTGTGAGAATTGATGCCAAAGTGATCATGAGTGACTGTTAATAAGCACTGTTTCTTTATGAATTTCTGGCCAGAGTTTCTGCCCAAGATTTGCAGTAAGAAGGACCTCTGACAATGTGATCACATTGGCATTCTCTTCATCAGCGTTACCTCTAGGAAGTCTCAGAAATTTGTGATGTCAAATTGGAAATATAATCTCTTTTTTGTCTCTCTCTAGATGTTTTTGCTTTGTTTTGTGTTAGCTCACTAGAGCAAAGTTTCACTACTTCTAAATCAAAAATATTATTTTATGATTCATCACCTAAAGCACTTTGTACGTTTTTTCCCTTTAAATTCACAACTTCTGAGTTAGCTGATCAGCCTGTATAAGCGAATAATCATGCAAACACATACCTCTGTGCATTTACCAATTTTTTTCTCAAATAGTGCTCTTATGAAGAAAACCTTGTATGTGGGTTCCCCTTAAGGGTCAGAAATATTAGTCAGAAATGCCTTCAGAGGATGTTTGATTTTTATTTGAATCAATGTTCTGAAAACCATTTTTGTGCAATATTGCATTTCCATGTAAAAAGAAGTTTCAGGGTTGATTAACATGCAATACCTGAGATTGAATGCCCTTTCTTTGTTGATTTGAATTTATTGGCCACTAAGTTTTACACTGGGAATATCTTTTGCCTTTTAATTAGATCTTTAATATGGGGAACTGAACAGTCTGGCAGACTAGAGTCAGAATTAACAAAAGTAAAGACACACTAAACACACAACTTTACATGTCCTATCTCCTCATAAAAAACGATAATCAGAAACATGATTTGATGTGCATTTGATGTGCAAACTATGGCTCATCAAGCTATGTGTACCTCTTGTGGTCTATACTATGTTTTCACTCACTTTAACTTCAGGGTTTTTTATCGGAGGGGCAAAATAGCAAACATCCTTTTGTGACCTCAGAAGGGCTTGTAATAGCCATTCAATAATTTAACACTTAATTGTTTTTCTGGAATATCTTTCCCAGGTGTAATGCAAAACAGCCTTTTTTCAGTCTTTTGCTCTAAGAGACTTTTTAAGGTCTGAAATGACCAAGGTGTGCTGTACGTGTTCCAGTCAGCATTCACAACTGGAATAGAACAGCATGGCATGAGCATCTATGGGAAAGATGTTATGAAGGCTCGGGTATTTATGTGAGGCAGCTAATAGAAGAATGTAATCATCATAGACACCTTCTGTAGTCAACAGAGAAAGACAAAGCCTTCCCAGCTGCTAAACCAACAACTCTGTTACTTGTCCCTTGTGTCACATGTTTTGCTTCAGAGCAATCCAGTGCTTTCACTGTTATGCTGGCTGTGAATTTCACTTTTATTAAAAAAGTAAATTTGCCTTGGAATCAGCTGATGTCCTACAGAAATCTTGCAAGGGGTGGAGGCAGTAGGCACTGAGTACAGAAGCAGTTGCCAAGTAGAGAAGAGTCACTGGATGACTGTTTCAGATGGCACTGCTGGGGTTTGCTACTACTCCCTCATGGCCAAGCGCTGCAGAAGCTGTTATGAATGTGAAATTTGCTTAGTGCTAGGCTGCCATAGCACAACTGCTGTTTCTTCTGATTAGCATCAGAACATGAAAATAAAGCAAAGACTCATGCACAAGTTGCAAAGAAGCCCATCATGAAGACCTTCATGTTTTTATTCCTAATAAGGAAACATTGTTCTTCATACAAATGCCTCATCAATTCATTATACTAGGCAAGGGGCAAGTTCATGTAACTCATAAATTATATTATTTCAGTAATAACTGTGGGTGTGCTTGAATGGAAACACTTTAATCTTGCAGAGGGAAATGTCATGACAACAGTCACTAATGCAGTCTTCACTGTATTAAGCCAAAAGCTACGCTGGAAAATGAAGAGACTCCATGTGCTGGTAGGCACACGCACAGCTACAAGCAGTTTGTTTTAAAAAAAAAACAAAAACAAACCCAGGTTTTAAGGGTGACATTTGCACAAACATTTTTTTTTAATAAATTTTTTTTTAAAAATCTTCCAGCATATTCTGCAGATAAAGGAAGGCTTCTTTTTTAACTGGGGACTTTTAGACCCAGATGCCATGAGTTCTGTTTCTGTGGCTTGTTATTTTGTATTTTAAAGGTTCGTGATCCTGCATAGGTCTAGTTAATGTTTCTGGAGTTCTTATTACCAAAATCTGTTAACACAAGGAGTCCTAATGAAGAATAAAATCTGAAATGGTTGTGCTTTGCTTTCACTCTGTCAGACCCAGTCATTTCCTCTTATCTTCACTTACACCATTCTTTATTTTCCATTTATGGTTGTGCCTATTTCTATCAAAAATGCCTTTTCAAATTTATTTGGAGGATGCTGGGATATGCAGACACTTTTGTAGTGTTCCACAGCAGCTTGAATTGGTCCATGGTTTCATTATGACTGCCCTGTTAATGTGACACATCTAGGACCCAGTTTTTCTCTCCCATCAACCCATGTTTCTCCTTTTGGATAGAGATCTGGAATTCTGTGCACGCACCTCATTAGAGGTAACTCAGACGGATGTTGCAATCTGCTTGTCCAGGATGCACATATTTAAAACTGATGCTTTTTTGGAGTAAAAGTATCTAATTCCTGTGATTCCTAAGAAATTATATGGGCTACAATGCTGTCTTAGGTAAAAAATTTCCTACTGTTTGCTATCAAACTTAACACAACACTAAATGATGCACCTGCTTGGAAAAAGACTGCAGTGATGGTATGCAAGGGCCAGAAACTTTACACTGCAGCTCTGGGTTTGCTGTTGCAGGGAGTCATAGCCAGAGCAAAGCACATGATGTCCTTCTCTCCATACCCTCCACCAAGAATTTTTTTTTTTCCTGAAAAATGGCACAATTTTTTTGCTAACCGATGAAGCAAAACAACCTAGTAAGTAAATAGGAATTTGCTAAACTATATGAATATTTATCTTTCTATGTCCAAACACAATGATTAAGAACTAATATTTTAACCCCTGGAAAATTCAGTGTGTGCAAATCAGATGCTAAATGGCAGTGTTGGGAAGCTATGAATAAAAAAAATCCAGTTTGCTCTGCTAGTAAAAGACTTGGATCATACTTTAAACTGGAAATAAGGAATCTCTAAGTGGCCACATTTGTCACTGTAGAGATTTTGGTCTTCAGACATAGGTTGATGGAGCAAGAACTGGAACCATATTCAGCAATACAGTAGCAGCTGCAGAGCTGCTGTGTTTGTACCTATAGCATGTCATATACCTGCAGTAGTAATGGGAGAGAAATGAATGGTAGATAATTTGTATGTGGAAGAACATATGAACATCTTTGTATGTGGATGGACTTTCGGACAGTTTACAGAAAGCATTGTATTTAGAAAAGAAAGAAAACCTGTGTTAGAGACAAGCAAGGCGCTATAACCTTGAACAACTTTTATGAACTCTTTCAGCAGGACAAGCTGTGCTGAACCAAAATGGGGAGATCTGAAGGCTGAATTGTCATGATGTTGGCACGAAGGTGAGAGCTTACAGTTTACAGAAGAGTTACTCGAGCACAAGGACTGCTTCACGTCCAGTGCTCTGTGGCACGTGGTGTACTGGTGCTCTTGCCTCGGAGCAATTGTGGCCATGCATCAGCTAAGAATGGCCTTGCTCCCCCACAGGAGTGACTTTCTAGAATTTACTGAAGCTATCTGAAGAGTGAGATTGCCACCCAGGTCTCTGTGGTATTCACTTCTAGGTGAACCTCTCTTACACTGCAGGGAATCAAGCCATGAAAAAACAAATGCCTTCTTAATTCTCTGTCTTGAGATGGTGACACCCAGCTAATACACTTGAAAGAAGGATTTAAGTGAAGTGACAAGCTGCTGGCACTTGTCTAACCTATTATTTTTACACACTACAGGTTAATCTCTTTGATTGGAAAGCTTTAGGTTCACTTCCAAGAAAGCTCCCAATGGCAATTAGTAGAAAAGTAAAAAACACCCAAAATGTCTCTTCTGGAAGCCTGACATGAAAGATGAACATGCCCTGAAGTCTGCACGTGTGAGACCACAGCAAGAAAGAGTGAACAAGGTAAACATTCCTGTTTTGTCTGTCATTTCTTTCAGCAAGCTATTGATTCCCTTTTGCAAAAAACAAAAAGCAGAATCTGTCTTAAAAATGTTATTGAAATTTGAGTGAAGCTTCCAGTCAACTGCAGCAAAAAAAGGCAACCTTATGATACTAGGGCCTAGGGATTTGACATGTTCCTATCAAAGCTGAAATACATTTCTTAGAGTCTTGTTAAAAGGAGAATTTGGAGGAAAAATCATGACTGTATGCCAGATGAATCCCAGTCTCTAGTGCAGACACCTAATTACTAATAAATTAAGTTATGGAAGGCTAAAAGTTTGCTTGGATGATAAATAATACATCCTTCAAATATCCTGCATGCTTGTTTCATCACATGAAGCATATGCTGTTGAGATTTCAAATTAAAATGAAAGTAAATGAATAGTGAATTTCTGTCTTTTCTTTCTATTCTATCTTCAATAGAAAGTAATTTAGTTTCACCTTGCTTGCCCCTTTGCTAAGAGCTTTGAATGGTATGAGTAGAGAGTCCTATGCTTTATCTTTGGATGTAAATTTTTATGGGGATTGAGACCCTATTTCCAAATTTTTTAGAGTGAAACTTATGGTATGTTAGCAAGTTATTTAAATACAACTAAACTAGATTAAACATTGTCCATAATATTAGAAGCCTTATGTATACTTATATATAACTTCAATTTTGTTGTCCCAATGAATCTTCAGCTGGGATAAAGTTTACAATCCCCAGTACCAGTGACAAACCCAAATATTTGACATCTGTCCCTTGTATCCTCTCAAGAGGTACTCCTGAAACCTTTATAACGATGGGGTTACAGTCACATCAAGTAAACTCTAAGCTTTCAGTGGAAATACGTGTAAAAGTAACTAGCAGTTCCTAAAACAGAATATGTTTGCTAGAGCAAACTTCTTTGAGCAATATGATTTTTAACATCTGGTGAGGTGTTAACTTTTTTCAGCCATTTCGGTGTTCTGCAGATGCAAGATGCTTTACTTTTATGTTAGTAATTGTGTATCTGGAGCCACACATTTCCTTTATGTACACAAAACGAAAGTGCTTCCTCTTTCTATCTCAATCACCACTTATGTCCCTGGGTCATATTAAAAATACAAATGGAATCAATCAAGCTGCTGATGAGAGGAAATGTAGTGGTGATAAATACATATCCATTGACTTTCTGTTGCTGTTCTGGAGAGGAGACAAATTGAATGACAACCTAAATGTGTTGTAACAATGCACAGAGAAAACAAATGCAGCTGACGTGTCACCCACAACAAATGTACTCTGCTCAATTGAATGGATAGGATTTAAACACTTCCTAGCGTATTAGTCAGGAGTTGTAGTTAAGTTCTTTCTCAGATCACTGGGTTAGGCTTATGACATGGCCATATGGTACAGCAGGACATAAGTATCTGTTGGAAAGTAATGCCAGACAGTCACACACCTACAAATCGCAGGAGAGATGGAGTTCAGATTTATCTAATCTGAAGTAGCTAACTCCAGGGAGAATCATCCTTTTGGGAAGATATTTTCACATTTTCAAGATATATGAGATACCTGTCTATCTCTTTAAGCAAAGTACATTACCTGTAGTGAAAAGTTAGCAAATACCAGTCTTTGGCAGAGTTGCTGCTAACATATCACCTTAAGTGAACATGAACTTCTTAACACCAAAGTATCAGAAATTACTGCTTTCTGATAACATGGAAATGGGCCTTCCTACATTCTTAGTCTCTCTTTAACATACTTCACCTGATTTTAAAGCTACAAAGTCTATTTGGAATATGTGCTTTCCTGCCTACTTCCTTAGAAAGACTCAGGTGATAAGTAACAAATGAGTTGACAATGCATTCAATAAATCTACAGCTAATGCAGATGCATAACAAGTAAGGGGGAATTATTTTATTTACATTTGACTTTATTTTTCATTAAGTCCTATAGCATACAACTGTTATTTCTCTGTAGGGAGTAAGAAGGAATGGAAATTGAAAAAGCAAAGAGAAACATTCAAATACCTTGATAATCACAGTTTAATGGTAGGAAAAACTAATGATAATTTACAATACTAGGCTTCATTTTCACCACAGACCCTTGCGCCTTCTACCCTTACCATAGTCTTGGCCTCAGCCCATGGCTCCTGTTTTTCTTTCTCCCTGCTTGGACACTTCTCAATTGTTGCAGCACTTGTTGAAACTTTATGTCTTCCATTCTCTGTAGGGAGGTTAAGAAATTTACATTTATTTTCTGGGCAGACAGAGAAAGCAGCTGTACTTGTACAAGAAAGAGACTAAGGATTTGTGATCTGAGTAACTGTGGACAGAAGCTAAAAGGGGTGAGAAAGGTGGAGATGGATGTTGTAGAATCTGAGAAAGGAGGATGTGAAAGATATGAAAAGAGCACTCGGAGAAGAGAACAGCATCCTTCAGCACCATGACTCAGAAGACACCTAAGCCAGTGTTGATCTTCCCAAGTATGGCAGGTAGGAGATACTTTAACACCTGAGAGTGTTAAAAACTTTCATCTTGTATGCACTGGTCTTAAGTACTAGCATACTTAACGCTTCCATTTAACTCAGCAAAGGAATCTCCCTGTTACTATGGGCAAAAGCAAGCAGGGCTTTTAGACATAGACATAAGATCTGTTTCAAAGGATTTATGCATATGGTTGGCTGAAAGCTGGATAATCATCTCTGTCCCCTTGCTCACTCATCTCTACTTTAATTTCTTTGTGTGTCTGTATGCTGGATACCAAAATATTTTACATACAGTATTTTACAAGTTTCAAGTGGGATAGAAGGAAATAGGTAATCCTTTAGGTCCTTATTTGGATTTGTGTCTTCAATGTTTCATTACATTCTCACCAGTCCTGTGATATTAGTATAGCCGAAAGGTACGTGGGGTGTTTTTCCTACACAAACAATGAACGTTAACTACATTAGACTGAACTATATAAAAGAGGCATAAAATACATTGACACTTTGCCCATGCTGAAATCTTAATGCTGCCAAAAGTAGAAAATGAGAAGTGTCAACACTACTAGCTGTCATCCCTGGGCTCTAGTGAGCAATATTGACATTATTCTGGATGCAAGTTCCAATTTCAATAACAACACTGTAAAGCAACACATTCTAAGAAAAAAAAAAAAAAGTGCAATGGAAGATGTCTACTCTCCTGAGTCTTATCCAGCTACTTCAAGCATGAGAGCTCTCAAGCATCCCACCTCATTTCCATTTTGAAAGTTATATGATGCAATGATAGTCTTGATCAGTCGCATGCAGTGACAAGATACAGCACCACCAAACTGGGTTTAGCAGAGTTTTCTGATTACAATGCAGTACCATACACGCTGGCAACAAACTGAAATATTTAAAAGGGCAAGAGAGGTCCCCAACATGCATCTGCATTTTTTAATTTAAAGTTACAGGAGATGAGATTCTCAATGTAAATGTAAACTAGTAGCATTGTAATGAGTCCAGGAAACCTCCGTTGTCATTGCAAAGTCAAAATCAGCAGCTACATTTGCAAAGACATTTATGCCTCTGGTTTCCAGTTAAAGAAAAAAAGATGCCTAAATGCCCTTAAAACCTGCTCTTTGGGCTTTTGAAACTGAATTATCTCTGAAAAAGCAGTGCCTTTTCAAAGTACTTTTACTTCCATGAAGTGGATTCTGTAGAAGTCAGTGGAAAAGCAAACTTTTTGAAAATGAAGATTGCAAACTGCAAATACATTAGCTTTTAGTGGTTACTGTGATTTAGAGAATCTGAGGACAGAGTGACCTATTTTTTGGCTTTCAATGACAAATATGTCAGCTCCTGTCAAGACTAAACCAAATTTATTTTTATTATCATTTTTTTAACAAACGCATTTAGCCTCCTTTTCATGATCTTGCCTACAGTCCTTGAAAGTCACATGGATAGAAGGTGATGAGACAGATTTATTCATATATACACATGCACATTGCCTATCAAGCAAATCTCCCTGCCACATGTGTTATTATAGTATTGCTTTTTGTATTTTCCAGTTGTCATTGATGGCCTAAATGTATGTGCTATGTCAAGAAGTACTTTGATTCCTCTGTTCTTTTGCTAAATTACTGCTTCTCTCTCAACCCTGCACAATAAGTGATGTAAGTAGTTCAGGGACTGATTTGCTTCTCAGCTCCCCTTCCCTTCCACCCCCACAAACCAGCCTTTGGATTTTCCAGCATCCTGTTTCATTTGCATGAGAAACTGGCATTTTAGAAGGTAATTGGAAAAAATGTATTTAAAAACAATCCAACAAAGCAGACAGTCTGCACTCGTAAATCTCATTAGAGGTGCTTCAGGCTGTGCCATAATGGCCTGGAAATCACTGACAACCAGCTCTACACCTGTTTGAGGAGGAACTAATCGAAAGACACATTTTATTTGTTTTTTACATATAAAATATCAAAGAGCAGAATGTAGTTGCCAGCTTTTTAAATTCAGTTTTGTTAGTGAAAGTCAGTTGGAGCTGTCAGAGAAATAATTGCAAATTCTTTCCAGTTGCTAGAAATTATTATTACTTATTATTTCTTTTCCTCTTTTTCTAGCAGCTTATGTGACCTAAAGAGCTCAGAACAGCTTTCAAAAATGATGAATGCAGCCTTTAGAGCAGATAACAGTTTAGTAACAGGGAATTGAAGTTAAGAGGATAACATCACAAGTGGTAGATCTGAAAAGTAAGACTCAGATCCTTGGATAGCTGATCTTTTGTTTTAATCTGTCCTAAATTGAAGTACTATTTTCGAGACTATACATTATAGCTCCATTCAATAACGTATTGATGGAATAAGACAATTGCTGTCAGTGCTGGGGCAGGTTTTGCTGTGACTTCATTATGATTCTCACACAGGATAAGGTTCATTACATCCAGCTTTGGCCCTGTCAGAATTACACATCTAGTCGAAGCTGGTTGCCCAAGATCCCTTTTTATTCAGTGAAGAGAAGCAGACAGCTCCAGGCAGCGGCTCACCCTAGTCAAAGACAAATATCCATGCTGAGGGACCAACTCACTCCTTGGAGTACCTGTCTCTCCTAACTGCAGTCCAGACTTGCAAACTGGACTCCCAAGGTTAGGTGAGGCAGTTTCTGTCCCAAACAAGAATTTGCCATAGACACCATTTTCAGTTATTTCTAGCACTCTATGCTCTCCACAGAGACACACTGCTGTTCGGCACTTAGGGAGAAAGCTGCTGGATTGCAAACACAATCCAAATTTCTGCAGGAAAGAAACATCCTGAGCTGTGTTTGAATAACCCTCAAAATTAATTTCATTGTGTTAAGGGTAAGAGATGGCACAACAAAAACGAGTGTATCCAAAACAGAACTAAGGAAATTTCCTAATGATTTAGTGGGAGCAGTTGCTATAATGAGGAAAATGTTGTCATGTTCTGTTTTCATAAATCTGCCTGGCAACAACATTCCAACTAGAAACATCTTTCAGTTCTATGCAGCATGATTGGCTGCAACTACTGTGATACATAAAACCAATAGTATCCTAGACATCACAGAGGAACAATGTAAAATTTCTCAGAAGGTATATATGTGGCACACAAAAGCTATGTGAGGTTTTTGCTCAGAAAGGTTTTCTGATATAGGAAATTGTTCTGAAGGTTTTGTCAGGACATATATTTATCCACAGAATGTCAGCCTTCCCATCAACAACTCCCTGTTATTTGTTCTTTCCTCCCCATTATCATTTCAAAAGGTGCATTCTCCAGGTATTACTATGGCCTTTCAAATTTACGCTTACAAATTCAAGTTTATTATTTAAGGTTTGGGTTTTTTTTAAATTTATTTAAAATTTAGCTTAGGAGCTGGATAAAGTCTAGGTATCTAAGCAATTAATTTGAAGCAAAAATGTCTCAAGCAGGAGATCAGTTTCATGCTTTCTATCTTGCTTTGTGGCTTTGTACTTAAACTTGGATCTTCTGGACCCATGATCCATACAGAAACGTACAGATATCTAATTTCCTTTGAAACCACTGGATGTGAGGCATTTTAATATCTCTTAAGGTCCTGTCCTCTAATACTATGTAATACTTGCTGTCTGCTGTTTGCTGAAGGCAAACCAACCTTTTTTCCCATGTCATTTTCCGTGGCTTGGTTTGCTGTTAATACAACTGCTTTCACCCTTTGCCATGCAACACTCCTGAGGTAGTGACCCCTTCACTCCTTATTAGTGCTCTGCAGAGAAGACATTTGACTACTGACTGAGGCAAAATGTTCTTTCTACTGAGAATTCTTGTTGCTTCGTAGACAGACAGAACAGTAATAGTACCTGATACTGGATCTTGCTGAAACAGACCTGCAAAGCAGAAGAGTAATCAAAGAGGGGGAGAATGAATAATGTTGCTACAAATCTGGAAATCAGCATTTCAGTTAAAATACCAGGGTGCTGGCAGTTAGCCTGCATATCATATCCAGCTGGTTGGCAGCCACAGGAATCATCTTATTTTGTAACAAATCTGAAAACTTGGGAGTTTTCTTTTTAAACCAAATCGTTAAATTGTCTTATTTCTGAACAAAATGTTCACCCTCCAGGTCTCCTTGTTTGAAATAACATTAGTTTAATTGCAACTTTCACATAGAAATATGATAAGGTCTAAGAACCTTGCTTTTATTACCTATTTTAATTATTACAAAAACACACTACTTCAGACCTAAAAGGCACAAACTTGTGCTTTGACATGGAAACAGATATCAGTTTCAATTTTCCAGACTGTAATGGATATTTGAGACAGGGGGACAGTGTGATTTTAATTGCTGATGAGGCTATTTTGTGCTGGCAAGGGCAAGACTAAGCCTGTAAGCTTGCCACAAGAGATGTCTTTGTTTAAGAAAGATTTAAGTTGTCATGAGTGTCACTATGTGTCTCCCACAGAGCTCCTCAAGATGATTACAGCTATCACAGCCTGAGCCCTGATTTGTCGCCTTCTTTCCCTCCACCTACCCTTCTGTCTCTTCCCCTCCTTTTGTTCATCAGCAACTGCTTGGAAGTTTTCTAGAGGTAAGGGACTGGCTCCAGCTGTGTGGAGTGTTGTTAAATAGCAAAGAAACTCCTCTGTTTCTAATCTGATGTGATTCATGCTGCTCTGTTTAGAAATAATTAATAGTTAAAGTGAGCACTTGAGCTTTGAATTCTATTTTGGGAGGCCTGTGTTTTACCTTATAAACCTAGCCCCATATCCTTATCCTTTTTACCCAAAAATGTCACTTAACTCTCTTGGGTTATTCCAAATCTGTGTACAAAAATGCAAGACTGGAATATTTGAGGATTTACTGTTTTAGCATGACCTTAGATACGAGATTTGTGATTCATGACTGGCCTCTTCTTAAGCACTGCCAGTTCATAATAGAAAAGCTATTTTCTGGTGCATAACTTGGTGTCATGCATTAAGAGTGTGCTGTTAAGCACACAGCATCTTTTCTGCTTTATGATTACCAGGCCAACAAAGATGCACATAAAGTGCAAAGATAAATATGTTTTCATTGTCATTTCTTTTGACACATCCATCTCTGAGAACAGCATTTGACCTGAAAACAGTGGGAAGAAGTTAAAAGTCATGGAACAAACAAATCCACAGAAAACACAAAACACTAATTTTTTGCAAAAGTTTGTAAAATAGCCCATTCTGATTACTTAGTTTTCAACTTTGTTGGGCAGCAAAACATAAAGCAAGGATCCAACTTTATCCTTCTCAATCTGGACTTAATTATCAACATGGTGACATAAGAGGTTTTTCACACAAAAATATTTGAGACAATCTGTTGGTTCATTAAATTCACCAAATAACGCATGCACTTTTGCAGCTGAAGCTAGTACTTTGTTCATAAGAAGTCATGGTCTTCATCAGTTGAGATAACAGAGACTTGGAAAAACTTAATGGGCCCTTATGTTATGTCAACTAGTAAATGTTTTTAAATCATTAATTAGTTGTTGAAAGTAAACCATCTTTTCAGTATGAGAGAACATTTATCAGTTCACTGCGTCTAGCAGCGTAATTATATTTGGTACCAACTTTGTCATTATATTCATTAATTTAAATAAATTTCTAACATTTAAAAAACACTTTATGACACATTTTAAGAATTACAAATTTTATCTTTAATAACAAGTTACGTGCTTTCTGAAAAAACTATAATTTCGTCTATCATTTAAGTAGTCTATATTTTCCTTTTTAATTGCTTATTTAAGGCAATACTTTACAATGTTCTAGAGCAGTGCGACATATCCATTTGAAATGAGCATGAGTACACTGCATTGCAGTGAGTCATCTGTGATTGCTCATGTCTCTGCCTTTGCCTGCCTTAAGCTAATCTCTTCCCTCTTCTTTATAGCTGTTTTTCAGAATGCTGTGTCTTTCCTGGACTGTCCTCGTCTACTGGGTGTTGAAGGTTACATTTAACAGTATGACAGCACTATGTTTTAAGAAGCTCTGAGTGCTACTGGAAGATGATGCTACCGTAAGGCCCCAATACTGTCCCTTCCCACCTATGCTCTCCCCGTCTCTGTACTGCAACCGGGATTCCTCAGGAGCTCAGCCCAGGCTCAGGTTCGTAACTAACCTTCTCTCACTTCCTTTTTGCTCCCTAAAGGGAGCAAAGATGTGACCAGGTCAGGTGTAACTGTAATGTACAGGTAAGTCTTTGGACAAAGGAAGGTTAAGAGGCTGTGACTGCATGAGTGTCAATACAGACACAGCTCTTGCTCCAGGAGTAGGTAGGAGGTGTCCTAAACACTTAGATTCAGGAGCTAAGGGAATAAGAGGAGCAGCTCTTAGTAATGCTGGAAACAAATAACTCACCAGTGGGGAATGAAACCCAAACGGTTCACATAGTCCTTCCTCAGATTTCCCCGATAGGAAGTAAGGCAGGAGAAAAACTTTCAAAAGAGTGTGAAGTTGTGAAGTTTTCACCCTTTCACCAAAAGAAAGGAATTGTGAATCCTTAATTGCCACAAACAGGTAACTAGGGCCAGAAGGAACTGACCTTGGGGATTTGAAATCTTTGCTGTGCTTTTGACTGTATGTTTAATCCCCTTCCTTTTTTTATATAGGAAAAATAAAATTCCACACCAGATGTTACCTTAAATGAGGAATAGAGTCTTTGTTCTGAAAATATCCATATCGGTTGTTTTGACCACATAAACACTGTTCCTCAAATTTTATTAAATTGGAAGTCCCATTGTTTTTTCCCTCACAATAAGTTTTACGCTCTACAGTGTTTTACAAAGTGCCTAGGTATCTTTTTTGTTTAATTGCTTGTTCTGTTAGTCTAGATTTCTCTTCCTCAGAAATCCTTCATTACTAATCTCCTTTTTCTTAGAGTTTTTCTTTGATGGCCACTTCTTCTTAGCCAATGGGTCTTCAAATTCTAAAAATGTCTGCAAATACTTTGAAAATGTGATAGTCCCTCAGTGCAGCTTATGTGAAATGAAAAGTTTGTTATATTTGCTTCAGGAAAGCAGTTTAAGCTAAAAAAAATATAATTTTACAAAACTTCTCTATTGGAACAATTTCTTTTTTTTTTTTTACCAGTCTGAGCCTCTTCAGGTTGTCATTTAAGAGAAGACTCTAAGATTTAGACTGTGTACATATTCCGACTCATTTCCCATAAATTTCATATGCAATATAGTCATTATACTAGTCCCCTGAGTACTGATATTATGTTAATTTACCTGCAGGGTTGAATTCAGAGCAAAATAAAAAAACAATCAGGTTGGAGGAACCAATAACCAAGCTATTTTTGTTGTGGTTTTCTTTTAGTAAGGCTGGAGTAATTTCATGAGGAAAAAATGCTGCCCTATGAACTGAACACTGCACTGATAGTTGGTCAGCATAGAGCTCAGGGGTCAGGATTATCATAGAATCATTTCAGTTGGAAAAGACCCTTGGGATCATCAAGTCCAACCATCTACCCTGCTCTACAAAGTTCTCCCCTACACCATATTCCCCAGCACCACATCTAAACGAGTCTTAAACACCTCCAGGGATGGTGACTCAACCACCTCCCGGGGCAGCCTATTCCAATGCCCGACCACTCTTTCTGTGAAAAATTCTTTCCTAATGTTCAGTCTAAATGTACCCTGATGGAGCAATCCTGCTATGCTGCTTGGATGCACACAAGTCTATGAGACTGGATTGGCTACATGCAAGAGTGCTGAATGAGTTGGCAGACATTCTCGCCAAACACTTTCCATCATTTACATGAAATCATGGACCAGGGAGGTCCCAATGGACTGAAGGGTGGCAGATGTAATACCCATTTATAAGAAAGGCAAAAAGGAGGATCCAGGAAACTATAGATCTGTCAGTCTGACCTCCATACCAGGGAAGGTCATGGAACAGGTGATCTTGAGAGCCATCACAAGCCACATAATGGACATCCAGGGGATCAGGCCTAGTCAGTCAGCATGGACTTATTATAGCAGCATACACATTTAATTTAATGCAGAGTTTTGTTAATAACCAGTGGTTTTCCATAGCCTTAAATCCCATACTTGCTTTATGGACTTTAACCTTTGACTACAGAAAGTGCAACTGGAGTTACTAAGTTTGGAAAGGAGTCCTGATTTATGGAGGGAGAAAGTACAATGTTCTAGGATTAGTGTACGCGTGATCTATACATGTTGACTCTATAGGCACAGCAGGGGTTTAGAAATGTCCAGTGATTTATTACAAAAAAGAGACGAATACTCAGAAGTGGGAAAAAGTGTATTTCTTTTGGAAAAAAGTTTGAGGTAACTAATAGTGTGGCTTCAATTATGCAGAACTATATTACTGAATCTCCTGACCTTTTCTCCTTCATGTTCTAATCTTGCCTCCATCTCAAATTAAGCAGGCGGGAGAGCCTGTCTTTCTCTGCAGAATAGAAAATAAAATGAAATGAAGATTAGCATAAAGCAATTTGTCTTTGCCCCTTTCCTTTTCTTCCCCCTGGTTTTAAACTGTAAACAGTGCCCAAATGTTTTAAATGTATTTATCTAGGTAAAACTATCTGTATCAGACTACTTAGCAGCTGAGCGTGCACTTATCTCATGCTGTACATTCAGCACACTTACCAGGTTACCAGCTACCCTTTAATAACACAAATCTATCAGACTGACGACACCACAAGCAGAAGGAACTGAATGGAGGAAAAAAAACTTCTCTGAGGGGCAGAGTCCTCTATGCAAGCTTTTAAACTGATATGTCACCCTCAGTTAAAACCCGTTAAACACATATGTATTAGGATTGAGATCGCTGAAACCTTTTTAACAATGGTGTGTGATTTCACGGTGGAGGTAATTGAATCCTTTGCATGTACTTTTCCATACATTGAAGTCACACCACAGAACATCCTTCCCTTTGTCTGTGTCTTATTGTACAACTCCAGCATCCCCTATTCTACCTGTTTTCCTCTATATCAACTCTCCTACAACCTTTATCACCAAAGTATTTGAGTACCATTCAGCAGTGCGTTAAGCATCGTAACTGCCATCTGTCATATGTTTGTCTTCTGGTCCTCTCTGTAGGGAGTGTAATGTGCTCAGTAAAGTGCCTTGTTTTGATAGGGTTTTTGTTGGGATAGATTTTTACAAGTGTGTAAAAATAGACGGAAATCTGCCTTGACCTTAGAGGAGAAGGTAGGGATGTCAGTGATGTTCTCAGTTCCCAGTTCATGGGGGAATTTACCCCACAGACTGGACCAGCCCCTGAGACAATGTTTTCCTGAGAGAAGAAATCCTGCACCTGTAGAAGGTACCATCAAGGCTTTCTAAATCTAAGTAGATCTTTAAGGAGATCTGGGCCCAGACCAAAAGGCACTTCAAAGAAAAGATTCAAGCCCTTGAATTTGATTTGTGTGCTTTTTAAGTCTTCCAGCATAGCTTTGCAGTGCTCCTGGTAACTTTTGTTCTTGAAGAGGCAGTTAGTCTTTGCACTTTCTTCTGTCCCAGATTGGTGCTGCAGCTGTTTGCCAGCCTGTCAGGACACTTTTTAATGCTGCCTCGACAGCAAAGGCACTGCTTTTGTCTGCAGGCTATCAGCCAGACCTTTCTAGGAAAACATGACACACTGCTTTTATTCTTTTCAGAAACCTCTTCCAGTACTTTTAAAAACTTGTCTCAGGTCTTGCCAGCCTTCTTTTGGCCATCTTTGATTCCTGAAAATGCTTTCATTATCCATTTCATTTTGGTATGAGAGGAGAAATTCAGAAACTCTAGAAATCTAAACTAAACAGTTTGGAGAGGTTGGTAGCTCTCAGACACAATTCAGAGTGTGTTTCTGTGTGTATTTTGTTACATGATATTTTTGTAGTGTAGACGGATATGCAGACAACTGAAATCCTGCATTTACCATAAAGAAATTCTGTGACCTGCAAAGACCAGCCAGTGCATGAACTTACACAAGTTAGTTGTTTAACAGTGGTTTTCCACGTACTTGTCGCCAAACCAAGGGCTGTACTGTTTCCTTCAGTAGCCTGACACTAAAGCATCTCCTATAACAAATAGCTTTAAAGTGGCACAATTGCTTTATTCTGAAGAAGTAAAGGGTGAATGAATTAGGTAATAAAATAAAAGTGTGTCCAGAGGTAAGTGAAGCACAGAGCTAAAAAACTTGCAAGTTGCAAGATTTGCTATAAGATGGAAGACAAGTACAGCATGTTCTGTTATTGTTTTCAAAAAAAGAAGAAGAACCTTGAAGAATTAATATTGAGGCTTCTTGTTACACCTAGAAGTAGTTCTGTGTTGGTTTATAACTTACTGTTAGCCTATCTCTGCTCGGCTTTACAGGCTTCTCTAAGGCTGTGGTTCTTAAACCAAATTAGTGAAACCTGGCAATGCAATCAGGGTGATTTTGGCCTAAACTTTTAATTAAACTGGTAAATCTTGGAATATAGATGAAGTCTCTATTGCAATTGATAGTCTTTGATTTCTATGTCCAAGATGATCCCCGCTTCACAAGAAGACCATAAGCAAGGACAGTGAGATAGTAAAGTTATGTTGGAGCTGTAAGATACAGGAATCCTATACTAAGTTTTTGGGTTTTTAGCTCATGTTCACGTTTAATTTTATTTTAGTTTATTTACTAATGTATTGCTAAGTAAAAAGGATGTTTTTAATAAAAGTGTCCAAGAAAATAATCCTATCAGGGAAAGCAGAGTTTTCCAGACTCCAGTTGAGAGATCATACCTGCTGATTCAAATGTTTTGTGGCAGTGCATTAAAACATTATTATGAAGGCAGCCCTGTCTGATGCTGCTGTGAGAGTCTGGATATTGAGGGTCTGGATCCATAAACATATAATTTCTCACAAATGTTCATTGCTAATATTTACATTATGCAAAGCCCATGTTAGAAGGCAAAAGGTGCTGAGAAGCTGTGTGAGTAATATGAGTGACAAAGAAACCCTTACTATGACTTGTCTTCCCATTGTTATACTGTTCTGTTGAAAGGCTGGAGAGATTTATGATGCATGAAGTGCAAATTGATGGCTATTCTTGACAATAAGATATGTGATCTGAAAACGCTAAGTTCAGGACAGTGCAGAATTAAAGAACTGCTTTTCTGGCAACTATATTTGGAATTCATTGCCACAGACTCCACAAAAAAAAGTGTTAGTGGCAAGGTAACTGTTTAGGTTGTAAATTGAGTCAGTGGACTAGTGATCTGTAACTAAGTAGTACTTTATGAAGCTAGTGGTATTGTCTCACTATCAGGTGCCTATTGAGTCACCTACTGATAAACAGAGGACAAGTTTAGAGGGACTTCTTCAACAACATTTACTGTAGGAAATAAACTGGAATGAAGAGCTTCTTAAGATGCCTTAAATGGAAAGAGGTGCTGTCCGTAGTCTAAATAGAAATAAAACAAAGAATAATCATAAAGGAAACAGGACAAGAAATGTCCTGTTTTCCAAGTGCAAAAATATAGAAATGTAAAAGTAGTGTTTGATGGAATGATCAGTCAGACAAGTCTTGCTCTGCTGAAAATACATATAGGAACAAAAAACATTTAATGGAACAGTACAAATAATAAAGGTGTGGGAGGTGCAGAAGACAACAAAGAAAGAGAAAAGTTCAAGTTATCTTTCTGGTGTTATGAAAGACAGAAGAGAGAACATTTTGGAGATGAGTGGTTGGACAGCTGACTGGTAGAAACAGAAGGTTTCGGTTTTGTTGCGCACTGAACTTTGTTTCACTGAGTTTTCAGTGCTCAGTTTACTGGGAATTGGTCCCACTGTACAGACCAGACTGTATCTTATGGGTAAGGAGATAATTTTCTCAACTGGAGACCAGCTTGAACGAGTAAGAAGAGAGTAGCAACATGAACAAGGGGTATAAAGACAGCAAAGGCAGTAACCATTTAAACTTAGTGTGTAATAAAGAAAATGATCTGATGTGGCAAGGAATGTGAAGGCAAGGCATTTTTCACAAAATCATTTACCCATGCTGTAAGTCTGACTAATGAGCTAAGGGAACTGGTAATTCCAATTGATGAGAAGAAATTTGATTTAAATGGCATTACTGAACCTGGTGGGAGGATCTGTATGACTAGAATGTTAAAATCTCTATCCATAACCTGTTTAGGAAATATAGAGTGAGAAAATTAAATTCTATATTAAAGATACCACTGATAACTCAGAACTATGACATCTTGAATGCATATGAATCAATGTACTACTTGAAATGCTCAGGAGGAAATACAGGTGGGCTCTGTAATAGTAGATCTGCACCAGAGGACCGGGTGAATGTTTGTATGCACTTCCTTCGGTAATGTATGGAAGGAAAAGCTGTACCCCAAAGGACTCTGGTCTGGAAGGTGTAGATAGATGGTGAGAGACAGTGCTGCAAAATACCATTAGAGTTCCAAAAACTGAGAAAATATTTTCTGGTGAAAAGCTGTACAGGGAGATGGGAGTTCTGAATGTCTGAGGCCTCTCTCAGTGCTGACTCTACAGGGCACAAGGTGCATCTTGTCTTGGGTCAGGGTGCTGAGCTCAGACCACAAGCTGTACTACTGGTAGGAGAATTAGAGGTTGGGAATGAGGATAATTCAACATTAGGATTTTCTAAATCATAATTTCTGCATAGTTTAATGTTTAGTAACATTAATGGACAAATAATTATCCATCAGCTGCTGTTAATAAGCAGTACTATGGTGATGTCCAGGACTCTCATCCTCATGTTCTGCAGGACTCTTGGTAATGGATCAAAGCCTGGTTCTGTTGTACACTACATAAACATGTAACAAAATGTTGTACCAGAAGCCAGTGCTGCCTGGACGGGCATAGCAATGCGTTTCAGCAGGACATCCATCTTTATGCATAGGATAGAAGCAATATGTAATTGTAACTCCTCAAAATATGTCTCCCAGTCACCATTTCTCTATCATCAGAGAAGTGTTTATTTATACAGATTTGAGAGAGTATTCTGAAGGAATTTCCTATTCATTTCTTTGATGATGCTTATTTAGCATAATCATAGAGTATATCACCCTTTGTTGTCTCTTTTTGTCCTAGCCGGTTCTCATTTTTAGGCGAATTAGCACCAAAATTATAAATCAATAATGTGACAAACAGTAATTTAATATAAATAATCTGATAAGTCAAGTAACAACAGTTTTAAATGCGGCAGCTCACATTATACTATCAAACTGCCATGACCTCAAACCTTTCAAAGACACCATATTACAAATGTTAAGTATCTTTTCTCAGTTTCTTCTCTTAGTTTTTTCCCTTATATTCTTCATTTATACTAAGTAGACAGATGCTTCAAACTAGACATATCCACTAAGTAGTTTCACCTGCACAGAAGCAAATATTTTTGCCTTCTCAGAAAGGATATTAACTGCAGTATAAACACTCTAAATGACTAGGTATCTCTCTTCTGCTGGTTTCTAGGACTTCCCAGAAAGTGCACCAGAAAATGAGGGAAACTGAGCCACCATGTAAGCCTTATTCTGTCACATGAAAAAATGTCCCCAAAGGCAATAGATGTGTTCTCCTGAGAATTAAACCAAAGTAGATTGCTTAAAAGAGCAAAAGGCTCTTTATTTCTTTTTTCTTTTCTTTTTTTTCTTTTTTTTTTCTTCTTTTTTTCTTCTTTTTTTTTTTTCTCTTTTTTTTTCCCCCTCAAAGATGCTTATCACTATCTGGACAGACCCTGCATTATTAGACATAAATGCAGATGAATACCTCCTACCCTGTACAGAGCAATACAGCACAGCTAAAACCAGGATTGGGTCCAATCTTCTGTAGCTGATATGTGAAAAACAAAGCAAATGAACATGAAACCCCCTTGGTACTGTACCTGGTGGATTCACCAGGTAGCTACATCAGTGCTTAAGAGGGCAGTCTTAAAAGTGGTTTTGTTCTACTTTTATTTTCTTTCTTTTTTTTCCCTCTCCTTTGGTGCTATCACCTCGTTACAATATTGCCAGGCTAAATGAGAAAGCTCAGGCCATATGTTAGCAGAAGGGAAGGGATAATAACTTGGCAGGTTTTTTAAAGGCAGAATCCTTTTATTTTCAGCAGAATACAATACTTCAATTAAAACAATTCTCCTGTCTGTCTTTTTTCCTATGGTATCATGGCCAGTGTCAAAAGTGGATACATTTTAATGCTCATAGCAAGAGAAAGCCTGCAGAATAATGAACCTGTAAATCTCCTGGCTCCCATTGGAGGTCAGTAGCAACCCAGGGTATTTAAACTCCTCCAAGATCAGGCCCTGTATGAATCACATTGGTTTTCCATAATAGCGTTAATTCCTTCTCTCAGATCTGAACAAATGACTTTCTGCTTTTCAGCCACAGAACGATAAAAGTAACAGGAGTAGATTAATGTCAGCTGTAGGCCTGGTTGAATTTTTGCATATTGCCACGAACGCAGCTGGGCTAAGCAAATTAAAGAACCTGTATCCCTGCAGGCAGCCTCCTTGCTTTCTGCAAATGCTGACAGAGCGACACAGTTTCACTGCTGCTGGCACCTTGGTCCCAGGCTTGAAACGAAACCTACGGTTATGTCATGGTTTTGAGTGGAATGGAGTTGACTTTCTTGCTGGCAGCTGCTGTGGTGCTGTGTTTTGGATTTGTGATGGGAGTGGTGTTGATGGCACGTGGACATTTTTGGTTGTTGCTAAGCAGTCGGGGCCTTTTCTGTTCCTCACATCATCCCGCCAGCAAGCAGGCTGGGGGTGCACAAGAAGTTGGGAGGGCACACAGCCAGGACAACTGACCCAAAACTGACCAAAGGGATATTCCACGCCCAGTGACATCATGCTCAGCATAAAAAGCTGGGAGAAGCAGCAGAAAGTGGGGGACGTTTAGAGTGATAGCGTTTTGTCTTCCCAAGTAACTGTTATTTGTGATGGAGCCTTGCTTTCCTGGAGATGGCTCAACACCTGCCTGCCCATGGGAAGCCGTGAATGAATTCCTTGTTTTGCTTTGCTTGTATGCACAGCTTTTGCTTTATTTATTTAACTGTCTTTATCTTAACCCATGAATTTTCCTTATTTTTTCTGATTCTTCTTCCCATCCTACTGAGGGGGGAGAAATGAGCGGGTGGCTGTGTGGTGCTGGCTACTGGCTGGGGTTAAACTACAACAGGTTAAAGGGCTGGTATATCAAAACTGTTGAATATCTTATGGGGATCTTTCCATGTGAATATTGGTTTTCCAGAAAATAGTGGCCTGTGGAATCCAAGTGCTCCACAGCCTGGTTTTGGTGATGTGCACATGTTCCTGGAGAACAGAAGGACACTGCCACACTCCCTGATGACTCTCAGCTCTGAGTCTCCAGCCCACATGGGCTGTTTCATAGCCAGGGAGGCTATCACCCCAGGAAGCCAAGAGCAAAGCAGAATTTGAGACTTCCATATTATCTTTTACGAACTATGATTCTTTTAATATGTCTATTCTATGCAAAATGCTCCCGAATGCCTGGAACTGTTATGCCTCCTTTAAGCCCCTTGTAGTCCTTTAAGTACTATAAAAAATGATGGTATCTTCAGGAGTCAGTTAATTTGTGTTCAGTTCAAAAGCTGATCTTTACAGAAAGAAGTGAGAACATATTGCTCTGTCTTTTATAAACACATCACTTTTGTTCTTTCCTGGGTATGCTTTTCTCTGAGAGCACAGTCAGTTTAATGCTAGAGGGGTTGGAACTGAAAGCATGGTGCTGGCATTTCAGTCATCACATCTGCAAGGGTAAGAGGGTTGTTTGGTTCACTAAACTTGCATAAATAAAGGGGGGTGTGTGTATGTTCCTTTAGTATTTCAATGCTAATAATAATGTGCCATACCATAACTTTTACTCATTGACTGTAACAGGACTCTTGAGGGAGATAAAGCACAAATGAAAACAGAAAGGATATATGTACTATATCTGCTCAGACACATGCCATTGGCATGAGATGAATTGCAGGTGTGCATAGAAAATCACATTGTCACTTCAGATCAACTCCAGTACCTGCTCATTGGGTTTTCTGGAGTTACACCCAGAATAACATTCTTTTAATTGTTTTTATTCATTGTAGTAAATTAGGCTATCTGTAATGCTGAGAAGCTAATTTATAATGCTGAGAAGCCAAAAGCTCCGAGGATGTCCTGACAATCTAATGACTTATAGATACTCTTTTTTCATCTGCAGTTCCCTGAAATCTGTTTAGCTGGATGAGAGTGTGTGGTTTGGGAGAGATGAATTATCAAGATTTCTAAATTCTGCTTTAAGGCTGAGGCAGAGATAAAAATATTATTGTATGTTTAAGACACATTGCTAGGAGAACCAGCTGTTGGGTTTGAGGCCTTGCTCCAAAGAATGTAATGCTTTCTTATTTTCCTACAGAGCTGAAAGCACATCTTGAATGCTCTGTGGAATATATCATTTTCCTTCACTTTTGCATCTTTCTGAAACTGCAGACTTCAAAGCAGACTGACCTGCTCAGGTTTCACTATTTACTGTTTCATGACTTTACATGTGGGTTTACCTCCCTTTCCTTAATTATGAAATAAGAACTCCTTCCAGCCTTAGGTTCACAGGATCTTCACCCCTTTAAAAGTACCTGATTCCCGTCCTCATGGATGCGGATGAAAGAGGAGAAGAGCAACATCGGAAAAGATAGTAAGAGTATCCTGAAAGAACAAGAGAAATACGGATGCAATCATGGTAAGGGTAATTGTGTCATGTATCTGTCTCCACTTTGCCCATGCCTCATTCCAGGAGTGAAGGATTACTCTATAAAAGAGACAGAATCTACCCCAGAGAGAATAATCAATGAAGCAAGATAATGCCTGTTATGCTTTGAAGTATGTCAATTTTTAGAGGTCTGTTGCATCAAATCCAGACAGACCCTGAATATCTGTAACTCCCTTTTCTCATCTGGTGTTTGTTCTCTCACACAATATTGGAATGCATTTGAAACATATCTAATCCTGAAAATACTAAAATTCTTTGGACACTGATCACTCGTTTTCTAGAATAAAAAAAAATCACTGTTAGGTTCCAGATCCTCCCTTTGGTATTGTTCTTGGGAAAGGAAGGAAATGTTGCCATCTTTTGAATTTTTCTGTTATGAAACTGATTGCAAGAGCCTTCTAAAATAATATTTTTAACAGGTAACTTAGAATTGCTGTATGTGTTTTACTTTAACAGGTACAAATATAGAAAGATGACCAATCCACTGAACAGAAAGGACTGTATGAGAGGCAGCACTTGTACATAGTAAGAAAGAGATCTACTGTATGTAAGGAAATCTAAGGAAATATGATGGCAGGTGAACAGACATATCACTGTGCTCACGTGTCCAGTCACACAGCACATCTGTTACAGAGGAAAGAGGTTAATCCAAATTGAGTATGAAAGGAGTTCCTCAGTTACAGGACTAATCTTTATTTCCCTGTGGTATACTTCCTATCTCAGTGTAGCACATTGCACATATTACTATGATGACTTTCTCATAATTGATCTGAACATAAAAAAGGTTTCATTGTCCTGACTGATTACAAGAAGTTGTACCTTTCATGTAATATCCCATGTTCTTGGATACATTATGTCCAAACACAAATTTGAACAGCTCTGTCTTTACAACTGAATCTTGTACTTGTCACTTTTTGGCAAATATTACTGATTTATTGAAGGCAGTAAAGAAATATGGAAGCTATTAACAGCAGCCCTCATCAATAAGCTGTCTGAACACACGGCATACAGAAAAGATATTACGAAAAATGATATCTTTAACATAGTGCTCAAACTGCTAGCATGTGAGTTTAACTGATATGGAGGATGTGAGCTGAGATTTCATATGCAGTTATTTCACCTCCATACCTGCAGTGTGGCCAGTCCAAGAACTAATGAAGAACTAATGTCTTTAATAAAGATAATGAAATAATATAAAGTTATATTAATGAATAAGATAAAAATGATCAGCATAAACCTCATATTTATTAAAATTAATAAGTTAGACTCTAAGTGAAACTTAAAATTCTTGATGTCCAACTTGATTTGTTTTCTGTATTTTCCTGTGCTATTTTTGCAGAGCAGCCAGTGTGAACTGAAAAGCATCAAAAGGTAGAGTGCATTGCTCTTTAATGGTGGGAATGGCATGAGGCTGGGTCAATGCACACAGGACTTTGCTGGGGAACTTGAGTGATCCTTATTATCACACGCAGAAAAGCATACATGTTTTTATCAGTATTTATTTGACTGTTCTAAAGCAGTCAGATAAGCCCTTTCCAAACCTTTTTCCTGGAGATGTCTGACAAAATGCAACATCGTCACCAACATGCAAAATTAAAATGCATCAAAGTTTGAGTAAACATTGAGGAAGAATACTCCTGAGCTAATGCATCCTACTCTGGCTCTTCTCTCGGGAAAACTCCTCATGAAGCAAGAGGAAATTTTTGCTTGACAAGCTATCCAAAGATGGCCCTAAATCCAAGAGGAGCAAAATTAAGTGTGCAAAAATTGTAGCTATGTCAAATCTGTTTCTGATTCACACTGCTTGTCCAATTCTTGCCTCCTGCCTCCCAGCCACAGGAGGTATTTGGGATGCAGACCAAAAGCATAACCAGCCATAGTGCCTACAGCCACTTCTGGGTAGCTGTCTGAAAAGCAGTGTTAATTTTTTTCTGTTCAAGTGAAATTGGCAATTTAAAGGCCTCTTTGAAAGAAGAAACAGTGTTAGGCAAGGTTTGTATATTTCCACCTGGGTATTTTTCAAAATTGATGCTGGGCAGCATTTGACATTAATAATCATTTATTTCTTATCCTGTTACTCAGGCTGCAATTAAGGGTCTGTGCATAGTGCTTTGCAGGACAAAGACAAGAATAAAGCTGTGATGACCAGACTGCCTACATCAGAGACCTCAGATACCTTCTTTCTCAAACAGGAGAGTTTGTGACAATCTTTGCTAGTTGAAAAAAGGAAATGGGCTAAAGAAGAAATACAGTGGAATCCCATTTAGCATTAGAAAGAAATTATAACAGGAGTTATACTGAAAGACCCATAACTATTCTGCTCACTGGTTTGTGTGTTGAGGAGTGCTGCTGTAGCTGATGCTCTGGAAACTGTATCCAGAGAAAAAAGAGAAGGAGCAAAGACACACATGCTCTGTACATCCTCAAGCCAGGACAGTTATCATGGTTCTTTGGGACACAGCATGCTTTTGCAAGTTTGGTCAGCTGTATGCCTTGTGGCCCACCTATACTAAAGAATGGAAATGATAGAAGCTACCAAACTGAGCAGGATGCTGCCCAGCCTGCCCAATACAAAGTGCTGCAGAGATGAGCACAGAAATAATTAGATATCTCTGTGCTAAACAGAAACACCTGCTTCACCTGGAGCTCAGCTCTTCCCCTGAAAAGAGGGAATGATGTACTCATCAGAGCCGATAGCATTAATGTAGGAAGTAGAAGACAGATTCAAGGACTTCCTCTCTATGAATTATAGAGAGGAATCTCCTGTCTTAATCTCCTGTCACTGAAAGAAATGCTGCAATCCATGACAAATGTGTAATAGGTAATTCTCAGCCAAGTTGTTCAATTATCATCAAATATTACATAAACTATTCACTCATTCAGTATTCACTGAGCTGTAAAAAGAGTGGACGTGACCTTGTAAATTAGCAAGGGTGCATCCGTCTCATGACAGGACTCGAGTTCCTGTTCTTCCACTTAGCATGAAACTATTTCACAGAAGACAAAACAGCTCCAAAAAGAGATCCCAATAGTCAGGTTGACAATGGCTTTGGGTGTCAATCCTGTGTATCAGTAAGTGGGTCCAGACCGTGGGTGCCCACTCTGCTACCTCAGGTCTCTGAGCACAGGCTGCTAGTTGGACTGCCATGCTCTCTGCTGCTGAAGTACTAGGTGTGCTCTGACTGTGCCTCACGAAGCATGTCTACCTGTCTGGGGACAACGTAAAGGCAGAAAAGTGTCTCTCTCTGACACCTGAACTCCTGGTAAACAGCCTTTTAATACATTATTTTCTACTTCGTATGTCTAAGTTTAACCTTGCTCCTGTTATTTAATCTTCAAGATTAGTTATATTTCTTCTGGCTCCTGTGTTCATTTTACAACCATTGATGAATATTCAGGAAACTTCATCAACACAGTGTTTTGTGCCAATGTGTTTACACGAAAAGTTAAAGAATCTCAGTGCCTCCATATACCCTTATGGATCATCAAAAGGTACCCCATTTATCCAGTGTGCTCTGTTTGTGATGTCTCTTATTAGCTCTTGTTAGATGGCTCTCGTTAGGCCTTGATCTGCTTTACAGTCTTTGTACTAATCCTTCCCCCCCAGGTTTTGCTAATTATTTTCTGGCCCTATATTAAATTAATAACTGGCTTCATTTTAGGTTACTACATTTCCCCAACCCAGAAGATCATTGGTGTCAAAGAAAGAAGCTTAAGGTTTTCTGGTTTCCTAGTACCCCTATGAATTGCTTTTCCATAATTGATGAGTTGAGATGATGGCATAACGATTATTTATAGCATAACTCTTAATCCGTTTACTGGTCAATGTTATCCATAGTTATGCCATTAAGTATATACTGTCTATTAGCTTTATTGACCTCAGACTTAATATTAACATTTGTTTTCATTAAACTGCATTTTCCATTTCTGTGCCAAATGATATAGGAGATCAAAATCTGGCCACAGTATGCCTTAACAGTAGGTGCACCTTCAAATTATTATTGCTGAATTTGATATATGCTTTAGATAGCTGCATGAAAATAGTTAAACATTTTTCAAACAAGACAGGTTCTCAAAACAACCTCAAAAAGCTACAGTTAATAATAATAATAAACTCCCACAGCTCTCCCACTCAGTTAGTCACTGTTATTTTACAAGTCCTTTGTTTAATGGCATTTTAACCCTCATGCGATTTTATCATTCTAATCACTAAAGCTGAGTCTTTTCAGTGAAAACTAAGCTCATGGCAAAATTTATTATTTGATGTTTATTTACCCTAATACTGTGATCCAAAGTGGCATTTGCTATATAAATTGGAATATATTTTCTAGGCTAGAAATAAGAAAAGGATGGAGGTCTTGTCTGCCTTTTGTCCAGCAGAAAATGGAAGTTCAGGATTCAGTGCAACTTCTAAATCCTGCCTGCATTTCCTCTCCAAGGAACAACAGCTAAACCGTAAGTATTCTGGCGTTAATATTGGAGGAAATAGATGGTTTCTCACTATTCTTTGTTTGAGCTGTTTTATTTAGTAAATACAATTAAACATTCCCTAGAGTACTTGGTTAATTTATCTCCTTGTTGAGTGGTTGATCTTCCAGACCACCACCATTTTTTTGATCTATTTCAGAGACAAAGTCAGTGTTTTGAACAAATCAGAAAAAATGTAGCAGCTGAGACTGACTGGGTGCCATCTCTTTCTGACCAGTTCCTTAGTGGTTAGGGCATTCATTTAGGCAGTAAGAGTTGTGTTTAGATCTCCTCAGCCTGCAATCAACTCAAAATTCCTCCTCCCTGGTTAAGCTTGACCAGCCTCAAACGATTGCTAACTGTAAAAGAGAGCATTCCCTTCTATAGCTTTGTGAATGGTATGCATAAGTTCTTTTGCTTATTTTTCCCAATGCATATACCTGAAATTATTTTTATACAAAAGTGTCAATGAAACAAAATAGGGTTTAGTTGGTTTTCCTCAAAAAAAAGCGCAAAATGGTTTGGAATGAAGCTTTTCAGGTTTTTTAGTTCATTTGCTGAATTGAAAAATTAGTTATGAGCACAGTGTTAATTACTTTTTGGTGTGGTTCTGTACAGCAGTGAGGCTCGTTCCATTTACCATGGGACTGGTAGAACACTTCCCCATCTCTTTACAGATTAGACACAATTTCATTTGCAGAATATAATTGAATTTCCGGATCTAGATACTGCAGTCGGGTGATGACAAAGCCTACTGATTACTAAACAACAAATCCAAGCCCTTTCACTGTCTCCACTAATTTTAGGAGGCTTTCAGCAAAGGGACCCATCCCTACAGCAGGTTCTCCATTTCTGTTGGATCCTCTCACTGCCACCTCTAAAGGCCAGGTGGAAGAGGGGCATGGAAAAGCTGAGTGTAAATTACAGCAGAGACATTTTTACCTTTTCTGTGGCTTCCTCAGAGAAAGAGAGAATGTAAGGCCATGCTGGAGTAAAGGTATTGTCATTTGAATGCCACTGTTTCTGGGTCATGTCTGAGTCCTTGAAGTTAATCAGCAGCTTGGCACTGAGTAGTTAGAATGTTTGTTTTCCATCAATAAATGATTATCTTGCAACATCCTAGACTTTGCATTTATTTAGCCAAGGACAAAACTGTGTAACTGTTCCACAGGATTGGGATTTTATCAAATGTAGTTTTTAGTGTAAAATATATGTCAGAAAAAAAGAGAGAAATAGTTTTAGAAGCACAGTGCTCCCCACTTTGAAAGCCAAGTGTAATCTCAATAGAACAGATTAGAAAACAGGGAAAACTGTTAATGAAGTTGGTCATAATTTCAGAAGAATAAATCACCATTCATTATGAATAAGGGTGGAACTGTCTGTCAGAAAATTAGTCTTTCTAATTCTGTGATACTTTAGAGACTATTTTTGGGGATCTATAAACAGGAAAATACATAAACTGCAATCAGCCTTTCACTGGCTGAGTTCTTACATTCATAAGTTTAAACCTGATATTTTCTCTTTATAAAGAGTTTGGCTAATGGCACAGTGTACTACAGGTAGAGTCCCATCAGCTGGAGCTCCTTTTGTTCTCTTTCCTCATGCTGCTTTGCACTACTGTATTATTTGCATCAATACAGCTGCAAACTAGGTCAGGGAGACAGTCCAAGATAAAAATGATAAAGCTGAATGTGGTCTCTGCAAGAAATGGGAAAGGCCTTCATGCTGGGTAAGGCCTGTGACAATCTAGCCCAAAGGCTAGATTGTCACAGTTTTAAAATATTTATTAAAATTTTCTTCCCCTTTCCCTGTAACTGTTTCATGAGTCTGCTGTAATCCTTCCAAGGCTCATTAAAGTCACTAAAAACTAGTTCTTGGTTAACAAAAAAACCCTCTTTTTATGTATTTGTTTTTAATCTCGGTCTGTCATTGCATCAAGTGGCTGATAGGTAACATGTGATTGCACATTGCAGAACAAGTCGCACTCAACAATTTAAAGAGGTATGGTAAAAGGAAATGGAGATCATTAGTTTATCAGTTCTGAATTTAATAGGGAAGTAGTCTGCTCCTACCTATCCTTCCAGTTCTCAAAGCTGTGCCAAAGATAAAGGCAAGCCTGTAAATAAATGTGTCAAAACCCACAGCGCAATGGTTTTGGAACATCATGAATTTTCAGTCCAAGGAGCATAAGCTTCTCCAAGTAATAAGAGCTGCAAACCTCAGCACATATGCCAGAGCCTTTTGAAATAATTGGCTGAAGTTGGATGTTGCTGCTCGAAGTTATGACTGCAACCTAGGCAAACAAATGCTTTTATTTTAATTACAGCCCATTATATTTCCAAGATTCCTACTTGTTACTACTGGTTATATTCAGATGGCCATTTGTAATATGTTTTCACAGTCTCCAGTCTCCAGTATTAACATTTTATTTTATTATTCAGCTTGAAATATACACATCCTAGCTTGGGTTTCATATGTTTCAGTGGCATGTTTTGAGTAAATACTTTTAGTATTACTATATATTAAGTTATAAATCAAATTCCTTCACTGTTTACAAAGGGAAATCCTACTCAAAAAGCTTGGTGGTACAGTGCCTCCCAGTGCAGGTACAACTTGACGGTTCCCATCCTAAGATTTACTATGTGCATATATTTAACCTCATGAACACAATTGTTCCACTGGGACTACTCTTCTGCTTGAAAATGTTTGCAGTGCACATACTTGTATTGAGGTTAATATACAATGTAAAGGAAAAATTAAAATCTTGAAGCTAAGCCACTGAACTAGAAGACAGGTTTTCCTCCTGCTCTTTGATTAGGGTACAGAGCTAATTTATGCTAGTGGTATTTTTGGAGCATTCAGCAAGGCTATGCCACTGCAGCAGTAATTCTCATCTGTACAGGGCATCTGCGAAATAAGATTATACTATTGAGGTAGAGCTTTGCACTCCTGATATACTTTTCATCTGGTGTAGATAATGACTCAAAGAGCAGCATAGAGTCATAGTTTCTCGGTAGAGCTGACCTTGGCAGGGTGTTATGAAGCATATGAAATTGATATTGTAGAAGTCTTCCACAAGTCTTGGAAGAAAAACACAGTACTCTGAATGATGATCATACTGAGTATTTCTCTTAGAGCCTCTTTGCTTAGCACCTTGGCTGTAGTTTAAGCCTGGTGTAAAAATACTCCCTGATGCAAGTGTTTGCAATCTAAATAAGAGCCAATTTCATTATTCAACAGAATGTATTCAACTGAGTATAATTATGTATTTCATCCTTACTGTTACCTCTCTGATATAATTCTGTTCTTCCAGAGCTTGGCTGCAGTTCAAAGAGATGGTCAGTTAGCTTGGTACAGTCTTTGATGGTGTAAAATCTTTTGCTATGCTCTCGGATGCTAATGAAACTACAGTCAAGCAACCCAGCAGAGCCTGAAAAACCATTTGAAGGCTATGTGGTTTTCATTAGTGTCCTGGTTTGAAGTAAAACAGAACTAATTTTCTATTCAGTAATTTTACTTTTCCAGCTGGGCCTCTTCTAACTAACGAAACTCTGAAATTAACAGCATTTTTTTTTTCTTTTCTTTTCCCCCTTCCTCTCTTTTCTTTTCCTTAAGGTGGGGAGGGAGGGGCCATCTGTCGTTCTGGTTGGTCAATTCGGTCAAAACCATGACAATTAGCTATGATGGGTTTTTTTACCACAGGACAGATTAAAGGCCCACTGAACACATCTGGGCAGATTGCTGACGTGCAGAAACCTGCATGGAGAAGGAGCCTTGGGCAGCTGTTAGAAAGGCTGCTTTTCTCAGTCCACTTTAAGATAAATGTGGACTTGAAGCTCAGAATGGACTATAGGAACTATAGTCTGAACTGATACCATATATAGGAGTGCATTCCACTGAAAACCACTTTCTCGAGCCCTCATGATATTCCTCCCTGGATCCTCTACCACTTTTAAGTCTCTTTTATTATGCTCACCTGACAAATTTTGCATAATTGTGGTATCAGTCACATTAATGCTTTTTTAGCATTAGTAAGCTATCTGTCTTTCCTTTCCAGTAAAACAGAATTCACATTATCTGACTATGGGCATCTGCAATGAAGGCATATTTGGTGGGATGACCCTGGGTGGACACCAGGTGCCCACCAAAGTAGCTCTATTACTCCCCTCCTCAACTGGACAAGGGAGAGAATATATAATCAAAGGCTCATGGGTTGAGATAAGGACAGGGAGATTATTCAGCAATTACTGTCACAGGCAAAGCAGACTTCACTTGGGATAAATTAATTTAATTTATTACCAATCAAATCAGAGGAGGATAATGATAAATAAAAACTAAATATTAAAATACCTTCCCTTCATGTCTCCCTTCTTACCAGCTTCAACTTCAGTCCTGATTTCTCTGCCTCCTCCTGAGCAGTGCAGGGGGATGGGGAATGGGGGTTGTGGTCAGTTCATCACATGTTGCTTCTGTTGCTCCTTCCTCCTCAAGGAGAGGTCTCCTCACACTCTTTCCTGCTCCAGCGTGGGGTTCTTCCCACAGGAGACAGTCCTCCATGAACTTCTTCCCATAGGCTATGTTCTTCATAAACTGCTCCAGCCTGGTTCCCTTGCAGGATCACAAGTCCAGCCAGCAAACTTGCTCCAGCTTGGCTTCCTCTCTCCAGGGATCCACAGGTCCTACCAGGAGCCTGCTCCAGTGGTCACTGCCTCCCTCAGGCATCCTCTGATGTGGGGTCTTCCAAGGGCTGCAGCTGGATATCTGCCCCACCATTAACTTCCATGGCCTGCACAGCCTGCCTCACCATGGTCTTCAGGAGACTCTCTGCTCCGGCACCTGGAGCACCTCTTCCCACTCCTTCTTCACTGACCTTGGTGTCAGTAGAGTTGTTGCTCTCACATATTCTCACTCCACTCTTCTGGCTGCTGCCATGCAGGTTTTTTTCTCCCTCCTTAAATATGTCCTGGGCTAATCCTCTCGACTTCTTTTACAGTCACCGAAAGGAGGTAAGAGCTGTTTAGTTGCTGCAACTTTCTTTTAGTCTGAATCTGAGTCAGAGGGATTTGCATCCCTTCTGAACTCTCACAAAATTGGATATGTTCCACTATTTCCAGGTCAGCATGTGGGGGAAACCACATTATCTGAAGTCTAGGAAATGTGCAATAAAATACTAAGATGTTTTGCCATATAAATACTAAGATGTTTTGCCAGTTTGTTTTGTTGTTTGTTCACAAAATGACAGCAGAATAGATTACATGGCTGCCAGACTTTTAAGAGAATAATTGGAGACTGACAATTGTAAAATTTTGATTGGCTTGAATGAATGCACTCCATCTCCAACTACTGGTACTATATACCTAATTGATTCATCATAAACTTCAAGTAAACGCCACATAATTCTGTAAAAACTATATTGGACTCTCTTTGTATTTTGTACTCTGAGAGCTCATTACGGTTGAAAAAAAGCCCTCATGATTACAAAACTTAAGGAAAGTCTCATCTTCTCATCTTTTTCCCTCCAAAATGCTTGCCAGTTATATAGAAAATGATCTCAGGTACTTACAGAACAAAAGACAACTGGCAAAGGGGAGGAACATCCTGGAATTAAGATTTGATCTTTAAAGTTCATTCTCAGGCAAGATGCAGTTACAAGAAATGGTGCAATTTCAGATGTGTGTTTCAAAGATCTGTAAAGACAGAGAGCTGCCAGGCAATCATCTTTTTAGTCACAATGAGGATAAAAGAATGGTATATTGCTTCTCAGGAAGAACTTTCTCATTTATTTGGATGTGTTAAATGACTCAGAGTAATTGTGTATATTTAGTATTGCATACTGGAACAGTATAGTAAGACATGAATCAGTTTTTCACACTGGGTCAAATTCTGGTGTAACTGCAGAGCTTGCTGCTGTGAATGGGTTTGCCGAGGTATAATGTAGGAGACTGGTGCTGCTCAGCACCAGCAGCCAGTCGAGGCAAGATGTTATCACCAAAGGTTCTTCACAAAGCTGATATCCCCCTCAGCCTTTTAAAGATAATGCTAGCAACTGGGATATTATATCCAAGGAATGCTGAATTATTGCATGAGTACAGATGCAATTCACCTAGATTTTTTTTCACTACAGCCAAAGGCAGGGGAAAAAATCCAACCATGCTATGAGTATTTTTCACGTTAAGGCAGAAATTATGTACACATTCTGTATCTAGAAACTGCACAAGATGAAAAAACATGTGGTTAGATGGTTCCATCATGGATTTTTACATTTGCAACAATCCTTCAAAAGAGATTTTAAATGTTCCCAGCAGGATATATATTTTAATATATAATATTGGCATCATTGCACGCTCTGTGCTAAAGATAGAGATACAAATAATTTGCTGTGCTCTATTTCCTGGATTCTGTGTGGATAATGTTCTGTAAGACAGTAAAATGCTTTCTTTTACACCTGAAATTAGAGGGTTCCTTTTTTAATCTATTAAAAATACAATTAAATCATGAGCCTGCAATTGAGTTGTTCTGCTCATATTACGATTAAACAACTCACAGATGTATTTTCTGCCATTTGATTATTTTTCAGTTTAGTGGAGTCTAAGTGTGGCCATCACAAACAATAGATCTTACTGAGTTTTCTTAATTTTGTAGCTTGCACAGTTTAATTAAAGGAATGTGGTACATATTCAACTGTAATTCTGATTCTAATGTTATACTGGTTGTTTTCTTTTACACTGTGCACTAATAGCTATTTTGTGATTAACTTGCTGTGAGACCTGGAGCAGGATATGCAGAGCCAGGGCAATAAGGAAATGAAAACTATGTAAACTGCAGAATCAAAATTTCTGCTAACTACAGTTATATAGCTACGTTCCTTTGATATGAGAGCTTCTAGATATGTTGAATATTTATGCACCAAAGTCTTTCCTAGCAAAACTGTCAGAGGTGATACGAGGTCATTTTACAACATTGTTCTCAAGATCGACTCTTGGAGCAGTGTACAGGACTGTATCAGTTGTCAGAGTGGTAATATGCTGGAAGCAATCATGTTCTTCTGAAATCAGAGCTACTGTCAGTGCTAATTAGAAGAGGTGTGAAATAATGATGTCTTTTTAATCAAGAAGTCTCACTAGGAGCCAAGTTTATGCACATATTTTACAGTCTTTACATTGTGTTTAATTGGGACACCTCTGAGGCTACTCTCTGGATATCTGGGACAGTTGGAATTGTATCTGGTGGCTGATTAACTCTCAGTTAGTGGTAATTATGAGAGGAAGGCCCAAGCGTTCAAATAAGCACTGCACCACGCTGGGCTGTGGTACATTCCACTGTACATCTCTCCCTGTGCTCTCATAACATGCTGAATGTCCCTCAGTCAAGAGCGTTGACCTGAGCAATGGGGTAATGTCACTGTTCTGGCTGCAGCCACCAAGGCTCACGATGCTCTAAGCGGAGGGGTAAAAAGTGAGTGTCTTCTTCTACAGATCCTATCCCTCCATCTATGTGCAAAGTCTTTATTTTTGCTCACAGAGTCCTAATCAGTGCTGTGATAAATGTTGATTGTGGTTTTTTGGCTTTCTATGGGAAGCTTTGCTGCTCTGGGGAAGCCAGGACTGGAGCAGCTGGGCTGGCATCTGACAATGGGAGATGGGAATAGATACAAGCAGCTAACAGAGAAGTGCCAGTGTGTTTGGGAAATTAGAAATGCATCAACTACGTATGTGCAAAGCAGCCCAAGTGGAGAAAGGGAAGCTGTAAGAGAGCAGTACAGCAGACACACTTCAGACTAAGTTGGAAGGTGAGCTGGGACATAAAAAGGGGCCTAGGGATTACGACTGGTGGAGAATATCAGAGATGGTGAAGTCATCTAGGGTAGTTTTTTTGAAAGAGTGGGACTATTCCATTCAGAAGGGAGGGAAATAGGGAAGGACTTGGGCTATCGATGAATGATGTGTTTGTGAGAAGTTGGGACTGCTCTTGTGAGACCCAGAAAGCAGACTGAGTGAGGTGGTTTTGGGACATCTGAAGTGTCTCTGGAGTGGCTTAATAAGAGACTTAAGAGAGAAAGGAGTGGGAAAGGGGATACTCAAACAGCTGGAGTTAGGAGGCACATACGTATCTGAAGAATCACCATAGGACATCCACCCAACAATGCATTTGTGAGTGAAACCCCCTCCTCATACAGAGCTGAAACACACTATGTCCCTTTACTGCTTTAATTTAATATGGTCCTGAATTAGCATGAACACATGGCAGGGAGAAAGGGTAATGGTATAGCTGAAGACAGAAGAAGGATTGTATAACTGTACCATGCTAATGAGTCACTTAAACCAGTGTTTTTAATTAGATGCTACCCAAAATCTTTTCAGGAACCAGAGTTTGGACAGCCAAAAAACACAGGAAAAACAATAAAAAACATGAGTGACAGAACGTCCCCTACTTATTTCAGTGGCAAAAGGACTCACAGAATCATAGAATCACAGAATTACCTAGGTTGGAAGGAACCTTTCAAGATAATCTAGTCCAACCAGTGAAAAACAAACAAACAAACAAAAAAAACTCCACATACCACAAAAAATCCCAAACAAACAAAAAAACCCCCAAACCCCCACAAACCTCACACCACAACATCAACCCAACACTAATCCATATCTCCAAGCACCATGTCAGCTCGTCTCTTGTATACCTCCAGGGATGGTGCCTCAACCACCTCCCTAATATCTAACCTGAACCTCCCGTGGCGCAACATGAAGCCGCTACCCCTCATACACATCTGGGCGGCATGTCTAGTAGGAACATAAAATGGCAGACACAGTGCCAAAACAGCAGGAGGCAACATGAACCGCAGCCAAAGAGGGAATTGTTTAATGTGCTTAACCCTGACATGAAGAAGTCCTGCTACACAAATCAGCGAGGGGTTGATCCAGACCTCTTAGGCCTTACAGAATTTCTCTGCAAATTTTCTCTGCCTGAACTTCACAGCACACAAAGGTCAATGAGCATCTATTCCCGAAGCACAAAGCTACTTTCCCTCAATCACCCCACAAGGCTCTACAGTGGCATGTTGTCCTTCTTCACCTGTACCCTGCTGTTTTCCACAGGCCTCTGCAAAAGAGAACCAACCTGCTCAAGCTGGACATCAAGGGCAGGAGGCAAGACAGCATTGCTCTCCCCTCTCCCCACTGGCAGGCAGGCTTACCTGGCCATGCACGCTGTTTTTAAATAGGCCCCCCTTCACAGAATCACACAGAATCACAGAATCTTAGTGGTTGGAAGGGACCTTTGAGATCATCGAGTTCAACCACATTAAAAACCAACCAACCAAAAAAAAAAAAAAACACTTAAAAAAAACCCACCCCCAAAAACCCCAACAAAGCCATAAAACCCACACACAAAAAAAGCACCCACCAACTAAACCCCACACCATTGGGGTCAGGCCATTGATGGACTGCAAACAAATGCTTGTTGAGGTAAAAATAATAAAGGTATTTGTTATTGTGCCTTATGTCTCCCTTTCTTCCTGGATCCTGTTTGTGGTCAAACTGGGGACTAAATAAAAAAATTATTTCGAATCATTTGCCAGTATCTCAGCCTATGTCTGCACCACAGTGCAGTATAGCTTAGCCAGATTTTCATACCAAGTCAGCCAACTCAGATTCTGTGCTGATGCCACCGACTTGCCTCTGGATATCAAACAAGTTCAGGTGCCCTAAGCTACACAGACCTATGAGTAGACCAACCTTTGCTTACTGAAGACCCCCCTTGAAGGCAACGACTTTCTTTAAAATAATTTTTAAAGTTTAATTTGAAAATATAGTCTATTGTCTTTATGCAGTTAATTTTTATTACCTCTAGGCAGAATTTTAGAAAGCTTTCTTCTTTGTACTGTATTTATTTAGTAATTGCTATGAGATTAGTATCTCAAAAGGAAGAATCAGTAACACTTCACCACAGACAAGTAGAGACAATATAATGCCTAACAGTCTTTTCACACTAAAATAAAAATGTGTTTGAAACGCACCTTTCCCTCTAATAAAATACCTTCCAGCCTTTTCAATAACCACATTTCCTGCACTGGATCTATTGTAGCTAACATTTTAGGATCAATTTAGTAGATGAAAAAATAATAACAATCATTTTTCCATGTCAAAATATTTTGAAAAATGTGAACAACTACAGAGCAAGTGCTGTTTTATGTCTAACTAAAACTAATTTTGAAAAAGCTCCTATTGTGTTGACATTTAAAATGGGCTAGAAATAGTACTGTGGGGATGAAAAACCCACAACAAAACAGCGCTTCTGTAATGCAAGCCAGATCAAAGAGATATTGCATTGTAATCTTGTGATGAGGACAGGCTGCCCTTAGGGTCTGCTGAGGTATATGAATCACTTGGGAAAGTTATCCTTTATTTGGAGCATTTAAAGAAATCTTGGCTGAAGTGAATATTTCACACCAAAAAAACCCAAGTTATTATTGGGGTTCACAAAGCAGGCAAAACTCCCTAAAGCAGACAAAAAAGTTATCCTTAGAAACACTAAATTGCCTTTTGGTTTTCCATAAGTTTACCTGTATCAAATGGATGAATTGTATGAAAATCACAAAACAAAATAATGCTCCCTTACAGAGGCACAACTGAATGTGATCTTTATTTCACTTGCACTATCCTTTCATTACCATCTTTGCTTATAGAATTATGCTGTCTGAAATTTTTTGAGATTTCTGAGAAGGTGGCCACCGGAATTTTGTTTCCATATTCACTTTCTGCTATGGCTTGTGGCAAAGCAATAGGACAGTCCTGTGTGACATTGCTTGGATCTCAGAGTCACTCACCCATGCAGTCCCTGCAGCTGTGCAGACCCCTATCGCTCAATAGCCTTCACTTCCATAATCTAATTGTACTTGCAAATTTGGATGCAGCACAAACTTGCTGTTCACTTATTGTACTTGGAATTGCACATATCAATTATCTGAAGGGCCATATTGCTTGAATTGCCATCATCTAAGGTATTCAGTAGGTCTAAGACACAGCCAGATTTTTCACAAGGGAGATGAAAAACACGTCTGATATAAAAGCAACCCACTGTCAAATTGCACATCTCTGCTTCAACACACAGGATCAGCAGAGCTGTTCAAAGACAAAAGCAGACACAATTTTGAGGGCTGAGCACTTTCTTTTCACTGTTTTTATCCTCAAAAATAGTACAAGGGAAAGTTTCAAACACATTGTTTTCTCTTTGCAATTCCTTGTATGTAATTTTCTTCTAGGTAACATTTATTTCAGGGAATAATGAGAAAGAAGGCTAGCTTTAGCCTGTGAAAAAGCAGCATTTTCTTTGCTTTGAGAGTCTCACTCAAGACTAGGAAGAACCAGAAAGCCCTTTGTCTGTGAGGCATGGGAGAAAAGCAAATAACAAGAGACATCTTGAGTGCTGTTCCTTCCTGCAAGCTTTTTCTTTGACTCCTCTTTAACATTCAGTGCAATCTCAGATCCTGACTGGCACCTTCACTTCAACCCTCCCTGTAGATCTATAAGTGTCCTCTCTCTATAAGAAAATGCAAATGCTAAATTAGTATTCCCTTATAGAATGCAAATATTGGAGACTGAGGTCCTTGCTTAGCACCACCTCTGGACCTGATATTGTTAAAAGATAGTCTGTAAGTTAGCCTCAGCTCTAGTAATTATTGACCTGACCTAAAGCTATTAAGTCAATAGGAACCTTCTAATGGGTTTCAAAGAACTTTGGGTCAGGATTTTTGAGCATGTTAAGTCAAGTAATGCATTAAGGCCCTCCTTACATTTTGCTTTGGACATTGACATTTGAAAAGGTCGTCCTAAAAGAACCTTTGAACAGATGATTAAGAGGAAATAGAGCTAAAATAATAAATTATTATCTCACAATGAGCTAACTGTATGCTTTAACATATTCAAAGTAAGATATTTACATTCTACAAGGATGACAAGTGGAGACATAAAATACCTCTTAACACTTACATTATGCCTCTATGGATGTTTCCAGACTGTGCTTATCATAGCTGAGTTTTCTAAGTACAACACCTTGAATGAATAGCTTTTAAGCTCAGTGATTGTTGGAAAAGAATGCTTCAGTCCTTCAGGTAGTATTTTTCTCTGGCATATTTAAGAACTCAGAACAGCCAAGAAAATTAGAAAACAAAGTAGCTTAATTAAGCACTTGGTATTCATTGCTCAATGACAAAAGTTAGGACAGAGCTGGTCTCAATATCCATGGTAAGATTCTCTAACATTTACAATGCATTGGTGCAGAAATTAAGAGATTCAGCCCCAGGTAGAATGGAAAAACCTCCCTCCAGTGTTTGTACTGAATAAAGTTGGTTTTCTTACAAAAAGAAGCAAATCAAAGGTGGTTGCATTTACAAATGTCACTGTCCAAGACAAACCAGATACAACAATACTCATGTTTTAGTTGATGTTACTATACCCAGGATAGATAAATGGCAAGTCTCTATAAATAGTTTCCATTCATTAGCTGCTCCTTCATTCTATCCATAATTTTGAGTGATTTTGCTCTTAGGGAGAACACTTAGTCTCATCTTCAGCCTCATAGGTGATGGATGCCTGGGAGAGAAATGCTAAGGAAGACATGAAAGTGGATTTAACATTTTTGCATAGCCACTAAAACCAGATTTAATTATCCTTTAACTTTCTGTAACCTAGATGTTATAGAAAGGGCAACCTTTTCCAGTGATAAAATAAACTGGATGCATTCCTACAAGTAAGCTCTGTCTGTAAAAAGCACAGCCTTCAGGTCAGGCTGAAGATTGCCACATTGCTCTGGGAACAGTGGATTATCACTGATGGCTCTGGGAGGAGAGAATACCCAAAATACATAAAAGAGTTGTAAAGAGTGAGATGTATATTTTTCATGGACCTGCAAGAACCAGTTCAGGGCCTGATGAGTCCAAATGCCACATCTGTGGGAGAAAATCTCCTTTGCCAGATGCAATCCAGTGACTCTTGGTAAGTGGAAAGAAGGCTGTGATTTAAAGAAAGTTCTGAAACACTCTATCAATCATAACCCAAAAAATAGCTGTGGTGAGGTAGAAATTATTTAGGGCAGACTTTTGGACAGGTAACGTGCTACAGAGCCAGAGGCTGTCCTTGACTATGGAAAACAATGGGCAATGTGTATGCTGGCTTGTAATATCAGCAGATGCTGCCCTTTACAAGCTAAAATCAAAGAGAGGGGAGTTAATTGTGCCTTCACTCAGCAGGACCAGGCTGCTTTGTATTTGGAAAGTAGTGGTGCCAAAGTGGCAAACTTCCCCTGGCATTTTATGGTCAACTATTTACTCCAGGTAACAGATATCAGTTCCTAAAACAAAGAAAAATAAACCTGTGGACAAGGCAGATCCAAAAGCCCAAACCTAGGAAGTAAAAACTGATGATGCTGACTCAGACAGATCAAGTTATTTCAAAATGGTGGAGGTGAACCTACAACCTGTCTTCTCATAATATCAGGGGTTTTTTCTGCTTAATCCAAAAATAAGTTCCTATCTGAGAATGCTGTAAAGCTCTTGCTGCAGGGAAGTAACTGGAAATCAAAGTATAGATTCCCATCAAATGAAATCTGAAATTTAAGCAATTGCATGACAGAACTAAATGTTTAACATCATTACAGACAAAAAGATAAAATGAAGGTGAAAATTCAAAGAGAAGGTAAGTCTTCCGGAATCTCAGGATACAAAGAAATACTCAGGGCTGACCAAAAGTGAACAAAGCAAAGCAGATGGAAGAAAACTGCTAATTAACAATTGTACCTATAAGTGAATTGTACCTACATGTGGGTACAGCACTGCAGAGCTATTCTTCTGTTCCAGAGCTCATTCTCTGCAGTTCTCTTTGATGTGAGCCCTGTCCATGCCCCACATATGACCAAACACAGGCTGCATCTGAAAAAGGAAGCTTCTTTCTAAGGAGATGATGTGCTTTGTGCTACTACGCATTGAGTTGGTCCTTGGAGTTCTCTGGAAAGTGTGTTGATCAACTACTGAATGCTCTGTTACTTATTTTGACTAATGCTGCTTCTTGGAATGTTCTATGTTCACCATAATCATTGGTCCCTGGCATTTGTCTTTGGAAATTAGTGCAATCAGATGAGATATTTAATTGGAAAAAAGTGTCTTTTTGGATCTACACTGTTTTATGGCTCACAAGATAAGACCTATTCACTGACCTATATGTTAAAAGAATTAAATTCAGAAGTATAATTTCTGACTGTAAAAATGCTTTTTGATACAGCTGATCTAGGCAAAGTTGGCTTCTAGTAAGCATTTTTATTATGGAAACTGAGTCACTTGTCATCAAACTGAGATAAGTTTCAGTATTTGCAATAATAAAATCACATATTTTACTAGAAAGGCTAATTCAAGAAAAAAATATGACTTGCTACCTTATTTGCCTTCATAACTGCTGAAGTGCAGTGGGTCTATCAAGTATATTGTATATCAGATATCAGTATACAGATATCAAGTATATTTGCAACATTAGAAGGGATGTAATTCATGACAACTGTTTTGTTCCTTCACCAGGTAAAAATCATAGATCAAACTTCAACTTCAGTAAACACAAGACTGATCACAGTTTATAGAGGTGCTCAAAAATACATCCTGTCAGATGATCATCTCTCCTGCAAGCAACATGACATAGACGTCAGCTAGGCAACTGAAAAATTGTATGTCACACCACATGGACAGGTGCCCACCAGGTGACATGTTCCTCATGCAGTTCTCCTTTCCTATAATGCAGCTGTAACAACGACTAGGGAACAAACAAATATCTGGTCAGATGAGATCTCTTTCACTGCTGGAAGGCACCTGTATTTTGACATAAGACAGGAAAGCCCCTGGTCAAAGGAGAGAATGTGCATATACCATCCCTGTATTTACACTATTGTTCCTATTTCGTATAAGCCGTGAGGAAGACTATAGTCTTTGAGAGCCTAAACCAGTGAAGATCCCCCCACCTCCCAGCTACAGCTCACATCTAATCTCACTTCACTAACCAGTTCAGATTGGTGTGGGTTGAGTTGGGTCCATGAACTTTAATACCTTGCTTTCAACATCTATTTCTGATGTTAGCAGCAGTCTGGCAAATGTAGTTAATATGTTCCCACTAAAGCTAATAGAGCTCTGCAGCAGGACCCGGAAGCATAATCAGGATCATTATCTCTTGTTCTGGTGAATGCAAAAGCAATTCTCTTTAACTTAAACTGCATCTATTCCTCTATCTCAGAGCCAGCATTGTTATGAAAATATCGATCTGTATGGTTGGGCACAGCACCTAGTGTTGTGGCTAGTTTAGCTCGCTCATACAGCTCTTCAGCATGAAGAAACTGTGCATAGGTGACTTGACTACTTCTGTTTGCATAAATCTGTGGGCATTTCTGATGGGTTTATGCTCCAGCTGCTCTGGAGCAGTCACACAAGGCCAAGTGGGTTGTCATGACATCAGGCTATATTTGATCACACAGCACACAAGGGGATGGGGCAGGCTGTCATTTTAAAAGACTTGGCACAGAGTCCAATAAAACATCTAAATGTTTATAATGTATTTGTTGTTTAATTCCTCTTTTCAGGCTGTATGAAAAAAAAAAAAACCCAAACAATTGAAAAAACCTAAACAACAACAAAACCAAACCCAAACACCAATATTATGATGATGCTGAAGCTAACATTCTAGTTCAGGAAAACAGCTCAATGGCTTGAGGGTTTTCAGAGAGCTGTCATGAGGGGTCAAGGAGTTGTACTTGCATGTTCTGTGTGAAGCCTTTAAACACCAAGTAGTGGTGATGTATTTTTTCTATCAGGGGAATACAGAAAAATTTTAACTTTGTTAATCCTTTCTGGTTTTATCCTTCAGATAGGAACGGTAAAGTAGACAGTATTCTGATGTGAATCCATGCTGTTTGTAAGAAAGTAGTGTAACAATGCTAAATGTGAAAACTTGTGCAGGAGGAAGGCAATATTTATTTATTTTCATGGTCTCCAAGTTGAATTTCTCAACTTGCATGCATTCAGTCTCAGATTTCATTCACTCATAGTCTGACACCCACATACTTAGAAGTACCCAGACATGAGCGCCCAAGTGGTCTGACCAGGAACACCTGTATGCTCTACAGTGGACATGAGTTACTGAGTCCTCGTTACATCTCTGAATTTTTATAGGACAATGCTTTGCTTCAGAATCTTGCTTACTTCAGTCTTTTCAAAGTCACGTCTCATTTTCTGTTCTTCCTTGTCTGTTTGAAATCTGCGTCTGTTTTCCTGATGGACTAATAAGACAAGCATATGTGACTTGCTGCAACCTGGCTGCAGTCATCCAGATGACAAGTCATTTCTGTTGTGGTCTTATCAGTGCACAGGCCTTCAGATCTTGGCAGACACGATACATGCCTCAATTGTGCTTCTGGGAAAGGTTTCCTGGGAGCAGTGTCCTGGGAACAGGGTCCTGCATTATCAGTGTAGGTGATCCTTTTAACTCTTGTTCTGCTTCTCCTTCTGGTGCTTTCACACACATCTTTGCATTCATAGTTCATATATACCATTCTATTATTTCTGTTACAAAACCCTACAAGCTGGTCTTACTATTTTTGCCAAGTTTTTTTGTGCAGGGGCTTTATATTTTCATCTCCAGTTCACCACAATATGCATAAATGGTGAGTTATTTATCTTCTTCTATTTGTTTGCAAAACACATTACAAAAATATTTTTCCACCACTTCTCACCCAAACGCCAGTACTAAAGTGTATTCCCCTCTGCCATGACTCAGTCACGATACTGAGAAACTGGCAAAACCCTTTCGTGTCTGAATACCATGTCAGCATGCCAATAGAAACATTGCCTCCATCTGAACTGTAATCAGCAACTTTGAACAAGCACTGGTGCCAGATGGTCAGATGTCAATTTAGCACTTGAACTAGATATGTCAGAGAGTCAAAACAAATCAATAAAAATATTTAGAACAGATTTGCAATGCGAGTTTTTTGATAGCTGCCTTCATTCCTCCCTTTTCCTCCTCCCCTCAGTTGACTGATTAGATTAAAGCTGTATGAATTATAAAAAGGAAAAACAAAAGATGTTCTGAAAATATAGAAGAAAAAAGTATAAATTCTCTATCTCTATCTACATGTTAATAGATACTCTCATATAGTCAATATGTCATTGCACTTTGTCTTTTTCATCCAAAGTGTCTATTCAGATAAGATAACCTATCAAATTATCTGAGAGTGAAATCTGAGAGTCTAAAGAGTGTCACACTTTAGACCTGCTTAGTGATGAAGCTCCACAGTCAATATGCTGGACAAAGAGCAAAATTCAAGGACACATTTGTAAATAGTAATACTGGAAAACTGGCCATGAAATAGTTCTCTTTGAATCAGTACTTCTAAGAACAACCCAATTTTCCAGCCGAGTTCATGCTGGTCTTACGCTACCTGTGCACATTTCTGCACTGAGGTTGCAAGAGAAACTCGTTCTTGGCAGCTCAGCGTTCTCCATAGCTAAGAGAAGAAAGAGCAGCTGAGAACCACCTGTACAGCACCTGTTGTCCCTCTCTGTGTAAGAACTAGCTTAGCAACAGCATACACAATAAAAAGATGCAGGGGTGAGCGAAGGCCAGACCAGAGAGTATGGTCTTGGGTTCACCCTGGAGACGCACCAGCAACTTCAGCCATTTTGAAGTCTCTAGATAGTACATGGTTATGGAAGCACGAGCCATTTGACTGTTCATGTGCCAGTGCAGGAGGGTCTACACACCAGACTTTTGTTTTAGCTAACAAGGGCAGTAACAATAGCAAATACAAGTGCAGGTTTCAGCACAGACTTGCACAAGCAGTCCTATGCCCCTGAATATATTCTTATACTTGCACCACCTCCTACAACACTTCTCTCCATTATTAATGTTAATCTGATGTAGCTGAAGACTGAAATCATTGTCTACCCACACCACTGATCTAGGGAATGTCTGTTAGATGGTGTCTGGAACTCAGATTATTAATATCCTTATTCAAATGGGGGTTGAAAAGAGCAAACACGCAAGAACAGGTGAAGGCATGTGTTAAGAATCAAAGAAAGTATTAATTGTAGTTAGATTACATAGCAACAGTGCCATCTATTTTTTTTCTTCAAATAAAACACTTCATTCCCTTTGCCTCTAGAAAACATGTAATGATGTCATAGCATCACTAACATGCTGCAGACTGAACAGCTCAAACACAAAGGCTCACCTGTCGTACCTAATAAGGTACTTGAAATTCAAACAGTAGCACCATATAAAATGGAAGAAAGCCAAGGTTTCATGGCAGCCCACAAGCCTATAATACAAAATGGCATTTGCACACACGTTTTATAGGTTGCCCATTCTGAAATCAAATCTAAGGAGAACAGTCCTGAGGTCTCAACACCAACGTAACAGATGCACTTGAAGAGTTCTGTATCAGCACAAGTGAGATCAGACTCTGGGTCAAAAACCTTGCGATAATCTTTTTTTTAAATCCAAGCACTGAAATGCCATATTTTATGACCATTTGTATGTGCAAACAGCTGTCTGAGCTCAAAGCAGACGGATGCATGCTTAATTGTTCAGCCTGCCTGCACAAATAAGTTTCCAGATATGACAAGCTTGCATGTAGGAAATGATATTTCACAAATTTTATTCAGAGTCATGAAGTCTGGTTTTTATAGTGTCTCTTTCAGATTAGCTTCTGCTTCCTTAGAAATCTTTCTTTTAGTAGAATGAAGTCCAGTCTTACAAATTTGCATGTATACAAGGGACGGAAACACTGTTCAACAGAAAAACTCTATACCAAGCTGCCAAAAATGAAATCTGAAATTCTTGCTCCTGTAAAATCAGTGGTGTTTTTCTCACTGACTTCCACCCTGAAGGAATTTAATTTTTCATCCTATTCAAACCATAACATCTGAAGGGATGCTTAGAGAATTACTGAGTGCTCCTTGTAGAACCTATACCATGCTAAACTTGTTAAGAATTAAGCCAAACAAGCTTAATTCTTGCTTGTTTCAAATGGCTGATTAAAGTATTCATACCTGAAGGGGACACTGAGGATTGTAGTCTGCAGAGAGTCTACAGGCAACAAGTTCTGCACTGTATTTTTTAAAAGACCAGTATTTGCAACACTTAACTGTGACGTGCACAGCTTTGCACAAGACACTAAAGAGGATAAAATGCCTCTTTTTCCAATTTCCACCTTTTAACAATTCTTTTCATTCCTAATGATAGCAAAACTATAATTTAGAAGTAAACTGTAACAAATTAATCATAATACACCACTGGATTTCAGATACCTAAAACCACTAAAAATATACTAAAAATAGAGCTTATTTTCTGAAGAATTTACGGCTAGATACACACAAGGTCTTGGTAGTGTTACTCCATAGCTTTTATATGCCTGGATGCCTGGTACAATCTATAGCTAAAGCTTCAACCTATCTGCCAATGCACTTACAGTCAAGTCATCAGCTACAGTAACTTGGAATGGCTGCATGAAACCAATACATATGGTGTTTTTCACCACCTTCAGATTTGCATCAGATCTTAAATTGCTGGGGTTTTATCATACTGACCGCATTTTTGCTGGAGCTTATGCTTTATTTCTACTGAAGCCAACTACTTTGGGTTTATGTTCTAAACAGCCTCTGTCTGAGCCTGTTATTTAAGTTTTCAGGTTATTGTGTTGCTGTAGCATCTCTTAATTACTTCCTTTTTTAGTGGTATGTGATGGTATTCCACACTACAGCTCAGTCTGAATCATAAGATGATTCATGTGTCTATATTTTGTATAAAAGCAATGTCACATTAGAGTGGTCTTTAAAATGAGAAATTCTATTTGTGCCCCATTCCTTTCTTTCCTTTACTCTTACCCACTCGTTAATGGGCACTTGTGCTTAAGAACACATGGTACTTATGATTTCACGGGGAAATGCTGCTAGACCTCATTGGTTTGTGAAAGAGCCTGACTCCTAGTAAACATCAAGTCAGAACCTGAGAAAGGTAAGCCAGTGGTTTAGGCCATCCAGATACTTTCCCACAATAGAAGAAAAACTGGAGTTTTGCACTCCCAAGCAAATTGGGAAGAGATCCAAAGTAGTCAGGCACTTTAAATGAACAGAAGCCTGCTGAAGGTACAGTGAAAAATTGCAATGCAGAGCTCCCAAGGAGCTTTTCTTTTTCTGGTTTTTTTTTTTTTTTTTTTTTAAACTGAGGGTATTGTACTTCCGGCAAGTTCAGTCTCTTGGAGAAAAAAAACCCAAACAAACAAAAACCAAAACCCCCAAACCAAAACCAAAACAGAAACCAAGGCAAAATTTGCCTGGTCTGTATTGCTAAGCACCTGGCTCCTGTCTGAGCAAATATAAAAGCACATAATGATTGTATCTGGACACCTACCTAGGAAGAAGCTTACAGACAGCAAAAAGCTCTCCAATCTAGCAAGCGCAGGAAGTGCCAACAGCTGGAAGCTGAAGCTGTGCAAATTTGAGGTAAAAATAAGGTGCGCATTTTAACAACAGAGACAATTAGTCATTGGACCACCACAATGTTATGCCATTACTTTGGTACTTTGAAATCATGACTGGTTTCTCTGGAAGATGTATCTGTCAAAAAAGATAGGAACACATATGGCACGAAGGGCCATTAATTGTGGTGGTCCATATGCAACTTCCATCACAGGCTGTCTGAAATTGCCAAGGGCCGAGAAACAGCGTATTCTGTAAGAAATATTTCTCAGCACATGTTCTCTTCCCCTAGGTAGTTTTATTGATTATTGATTGCTTTAAGAGATGTGCTTTAATTCGCCTAATATTCCTTATGTTCTTAGAGATGAAATACAGGAAACGAAGACAAGAAAAAGGAAATTCTATTGCACATTTGACAGAATCACAACACTAAATGCTGTTAGTTACTTCCGGGCTTCAAATATCTGAAGAAAACTTCCTTATGTTGTATGAAAACTGCAACAGTGTTGAGATTGAAAAACTCCATTCATTAGCTGACTTCTGAAATAGGCCCTGATATAAATTACACAATCTGCCTGTAATTATAAAGTGAAAGAATGAGACATGGTGCGTGGTAATTACAACTCAGAAGACAGGCAATTTTAAAATGCTATCTCTTAAGAATATTCACCTGGTTTTAGTGCACAGTCTAAGAATATGCTGGGAGTCAAAGTCAAGATAGAACACTGACCGTAACTTCCCAAGAAATCAAAGCAAATCAACTCCTCCTTCAAGTAAATAGGATTTGGGAAGAAAATACAGTAACGTACCATTTGTGTGCTAATAGCCTTTGGCAAGCAGGAATGCAAGAATGATTTCATGATGTCTTGACTCATTTTAAGATACCAGTTTGCCCACAGAAGTCATGAGTGGTAAGGAGAACACAAAACAGAATTAAGACACCGAGGTCAAATGCATCCTAAAAATCAAAATACAATTTCCACTTGCCAAAACTGACAGGATCTATGGTCATGGTAACATAGTACAGACAGATAAAGAAAAAAGAAATGAGGTATTCAGTTCTTTCATCAAGAAGAAATAGACTGTTAAGCGTCAACTGCACATGAATGTCAGGCATATTTCAATAGCTATTTATTTTACCTGTATTTTCTGTAGTGTAATTACCAAACTAAAAGTGGGGCAACAGCAATTTGTAGCTTCTGTCAAGTATGTTGGGACAAAGGAAAAACATTAAGTTTCAACTATGAGAAAAAAGCAAGCAAGCTGTGGGCAACGATTTAGAATGAAAAATTACTATCTTCAAGAGAGTGTGCTGGATTTATCAAAAGTGGCCATTCTGCACAATCTAATAGCAATAATCCATACGAGGCAAATTGGTTCATAAATTGATTGAACTAAGGATGGCAAACATTAATATTAATGCTTTCATTTCAAAGGAAATTAGGAAAAGAGTAGAAAGAGCATGTATAACCCACTCCCACTGCCAGTTTTTAAATCCTTAAATGCCTGTGATGCAGCAAAGGTTAGACCCTAACAGAGAGAGATGCTATGAGGAACATGCAGCAATAAGGTGCAGAGCAGGACTCTGCTTGGATACTAAGACAAGGAACGTCCATAGACAAACTCAGCAGATTGTCTTGTCCTGCTATAAGCACTACAGAAACAACAGGTTAAAGCAAGATCATCAAATAAGAATTGTCCTACTGCATTTTGACTTCACCCTTCTCTTTGCCAGGAGGCCTCTTTCCATTAGTCTTCCTTTGTTTCTAGGAATGGTCATAACCACCCTGCAGGGAGGACACCTTCTACTTGTGGTTATAACTGCATCAATTCATGCGTCATTGTTTGAGACTTGTCTGAAGTGACTCCCCTGTTACTGCAGAAGAAACCTGGAAGAAGGAGTTGCAGACCTTAACTCTTTTATCTTTTGCTTCAATTTCTGCCTGGCCATCTGTGAATAAAGCGCTCACTGCACTAACAACCCTTCCACCCTTCCTCTTTTCCTTGCCATTTAGCTCTAATTTTTCCAGATTGCAGTGAATGAGTACCTCTCTGGGCCACGCAAAGATGAATACCTGGCAGCCCTGTCCAAAACACCAAGGCTGTTTTAGGCCTGAGCATGTTTCCAGTCTGTTACGTTATGGAATGGTTTTCCTTTAAAGAGAAAGCTGACAAATCAATGGCATGGTCTCAAGGGCTTTGGAAATATAATTACTGTTTGAAAGCTGTTACTTCATGCTGTCAAGTGTATGCCACCGCCATGAATGTAAAATAGATAAATGGAGCCAATAGACTAAGGAAATGCTTAGTTCATAAACTTTGCATTTAAAGGACCACTTTTGATTTGGCTGTGCACAAATTCTGAGGGTTGAAAGTCTTCTGCTTATAATTGCTACTTACTACTAATGTATAATAAATATATGATGCAGACTGGAAGATGAGATTCATTTCATATACATTCAGAATAATATACCTGTAATGTTTCATCCTGTCTACTGCAGCAAAGAATGGATTGCTGATAAAATTTTCATCATCCTTGAAAAACAACTAGCGCATGGTATAGCAATATTGGGGGGGGAGCCCAGAATGCCTGAGACAATCACAGGTACACTATGGGCTGTGACTGTTTCTCATCAGTGATAATGGCTTCTGAGATGTAAAGAAGAAACTACTTGAAAACCAAGGCCTTTTCTCACAAGTACGCGTGAACACACAGACACACACACCCCCCCCACCTTTATCACTTCCAGATTGCTATAGAGTTGGTGGTGCTCCAAATATCTAAGGAAGTACTTCTAAGGGAGTTGCACTTTTTTGTTCTCTTTCATTACTGATGTCAGCAGTTCTTTAAAAGCCACATTATCAAAATGATGGTAGAGAGAAGGTCTGGCATAATTAAATGGCTTATAACAAGTTTTCCCATTCGTGTTTCACTTGATAATGCTGCTTTTAAGAACTATTCACTGTAACAGAGAGAGAAAAACCAGCCTGCAGAAAAAGCTAATCAGACTCATTCTCTTTCTTTGCAGATGACCAGAACGATTATCCACTTTGAAGTCATGTAAGTGAAAAATATGAAAACTTGCTTAAATATGCTTATCAATTTTGATTAGCTAATGGCTTCTTTCTTAGGATAATTGGCCCTTTTGGGAATGGCATTTCTTGTATTTACCATTCATTTCTTCTTGGTATCCAAGGAACATTTATTTACTCTCCAGTTCCAGTGAATTCTGGCTAGGCTTAGTTGTTGGTTTGAACTGTCCTATGCAGAAAATAGTGGCATTGCTACAGGCGGGGCGTTAGGAATTCTGGATTTTGTTAGATCTGTAACTTGTTTACACTGTACCTTCATTGTCCAAATGTTATGTGTTTTTACTTGCCCACCCACTAAAGAGAGGAAGTCATCATAATCTTGTAACTGATGATGTGAGAACAAGTCTATATAGCTCTTTTCACATTTTATATGTGCATCTAGCATATCTTCAAGGACACTGTAAGTTGCGTTGACTAGAAGAGAGAAATGTGAATAACTGAAACAACCTCATGTGTTCCAGTTCCCTTAATCTGGTAAACTCAGTAGCAGTAGCCTGCACGCCCATCTGTCTCAGATGTCCAGAAGAAACTAACCCTTATTTTTGAATGCAGGCTTTATCAAGTTCATATCTCACTATCTTAATACGAGAATGCTGGACGAGATTTCATTCTCCAAGCTCCAGCTGTGGAGATAACTGCATCCTTTGAAGACAGTTATCCCAGCAAAGGTATCAAAGGCTCCATCAAGAACTGTCATAAAATCAAAAGACAGGCTGGACTATAGGCTTTCCACTGTTAAATGCAAGACCTGCTCTCAAAAGCAGCTCTTGAAGAACAGGCCACAGTATTTCTTACCAGGAACAATTACATTAATGAAAGAACCTTGAGCAAAGGAGAAAAGGAAAGTATGCTTACCGTGGCCAGAACCTCCACTTTGCTAGTAGTGTTGCCTCTAGCAAATGCCAGTGAACAGAATCATAACAAGGAGTCTGATGAAGGGAAACTGTCCCTCTATGATCACCTCTTTCCACCCACCACCACCTTCTTTTCCTGCAATTGCAGCCCTCACAGTCACTGGGAACATGCTGCTGGCAAAGCTCAGAGATAGTGTCTATGTTATACACTCCTTTAGAAAGGCACTGGCCCATCTTTCTCTGCCCGTGCTGCAGCATTGTGGGTAGATTTGGGCTAACTACTCCCTGTGAAATCACTAGGGGCTTTCCTGCAATAAAACCCTAAATGTATTTGATATTCCTATTTTATAGTAATGGATTTGTTTATAATAAGAGTAAACATATGTCATGCCAGTGCTATAAGTGTGAGGGTAACAATGCTAGTTAAATACAGTGGTTGGAAGAAGCAGCAGCATTTTATCTGGTAGAATGTAAGAATCACCTTCTTTTGAGTTTACTGATCAAATAACATAGAAGAAGTCTTGACAATTTTACCTGTTATTTTGTACTTGTACATTTAGAAATCAAATAGAATCTGGGATCTCACAGTGCCCCACACCCATGGGAGCTTACATTTTAATGCCTTATGTGCTAGAACTGTCAGCAAAGACAACTTGTTTCAAGATATACTTGTTTTAAATACCCTTACTTTTCTTCTGAGATGAATAGCTTTCTGAGCACTGTAAAGATGATGGAAACTACTCCAGTTATCTAAAGAACTTTGGGGAAAGCTTTACTGGCTTTAGACATTGTGAGGTCTCAGAGTATTTCAGTTATCTAGAGAAACAAAAAAGGAAAGAAGAACCAATCTAAATAATCTTACTATGAAGAAACAGATTTGATTTTGAAGAGCTTAGAGTATTTTAGACAAATGGTGGCAATTTGTAGCAGGAGATAGCACTTGCAGGTCACAGACACATTTCAAGGGGCTTCAGAACACCATGAAAATTACTTTTTGGAAGATGCTGGAATAGTTTGTGCATTTTCTTGCTTTGGAGGGCTTCTTGATAAATTTTAATAAGGTTCTTTGAGCTGTCCTTAGCTAACTCGGATGGCAACATTAAAATGATGATTTTTCTGTGACTGAGATTGCCTAGATGGTTCTTTGAACTCAAAACCAAACAAGTTGTTTGTGATTAAAAGTTCTGCGCCAATGATATTGAAAACATAGACTAAAAATAAAGCCTTTAAGTAAAACTAGCAGGCTCTATTTGACCAGCCAAAGCCCAGCACGAGGCAAAAAGAAAACTGAGGTTGTGCATATACTCAGTTCCACTGAGCCAGTTCAGTTTTGCTGGCAAAGCAAATTGGGACAATAGTGTATAGCTTCTGTATCTTTCAAGTTGAGAAACTGAATTAATTTACAGGGTAAATTATTTTTTGTGACCTCATTGCCCTCTCCTGGGCAAATAGAGGTGACCTGTTAGCTCAATGGAACATCAGAAACAGCATGGGTTGCATGAAGTCTCAAGAAATTACATGTATATTTCCTCAGTAATGAAAAGAACAGAGAAAACAACATCAAAGGTCTTAGCCACCAAAATGGAAAGAGATATCTTTTCCAAGATGAGGTTTAAACTCCTGGACTCTTTCCCTTTCTGTAGCCTTCAGCTGCCAGCGTGAAAGCTTGTACATTCAACAAGACACACTGGTAAATGGACCTTGTGTGAATGGACCAAATTCAGTCAAAGTGTTTTAAGGACTCAATCGTAACATTCTTTCAAATTATGTTTGTGGATATACCTTTCCTTTATATTCCTAGGAAATCCTAGTAAGTATCAGCTGGAAATTAAATATAATTAAATTTGCACCAAGTGAGGAATTTCCTTGTGCCGATCAGAAAACATACACTGTATCCAAGTGACTGCCTTTCTGAGACTTAGGAGGTTCAACAAAGCCTTTTCCCTGTCCTCCTGTCTGCCAATGAAATGCCAGATAGGACTACTCAGAAGAAGCTAGATCTTCATCACTGACACCTACATGACCTGCTACACAGCTCTAGTGGGAGCGCTTAGCCTCTTGTCCTTATCACTTTCACACTACTGAAGGATGTGCTGCAGCACTGGCTTCCCGACAACTGTGCCAGTGCCTCAGTCTAAAGATTGCCACATTCTTAAGTACTGAGCTCTTTACTGTTTACCAGCTATTTTAGAATTTTCCTGAAAGAGACACAAATCAAAGGTTTTATTTTTGTAAGCTCAAGGAGGACAACAGCTACAGCAGGTTTAAAAAAAAAAGTGCACCAAAATAATAAAGAATCACAGCCCTTGAATAGCTTTTACCTACATTTTTATTAGGTTCAATATATTTCACCTTCTCTGTATTGTCTTTTTTAACTCAACATTTCCTTTGTTTTTTTTTTTTTTTAATCAGAGCTTTTGTGTCCTCTTGTTGGCAGAATTTGACTTTCAATATAAAAAGCACAGAAAAATCATCTAAAGAGTTTCAGGCTTTTAATTAGATGAAACTAATGTGTTGTGTAGATAAGAATATTTACATTAAAAGCATGCTTATTTAAAACTTTTGCACAAAGGCATATTAATTGCTATTTGTGAATGGATGGCTTACCCCTGATCATAGGTGGAATTTTCAATAGTATCTAGGGGGGCCTTCACATAGAGTTTTACAATTCATAATTTGAGTACAATCACTCATGTTTTCACAAAATATGTTTTTCTGCTATATTTATTTTTAGTCACTTTGTCCTGCTTTTGAGAGCTGTGATGCTGTAGCCCTACTGAGGCATTCCAGCACTTGGGAACCTGCAAAAGGAGAAAGCCTTGTGAAAATTTTAAAAGAAGAAGGTCAATGATAGGACAGATGCAATAAGCAAAAATAAACAACAAACCAGAAACAGAAACAAATGTGTTGAATTTGGTCTCTATTGGATTTAATAAAATATTAACATCAGAGCCTTTAGAGCAACCAGTAGACCTTAATGCTGCTGACCAGCCTCATTACAGTATGATCCCACCTATACCCTCTGCCCATGGTCCTTGGAGACCCACTTCAGCTCAGGTCTGAGCCCCCTGTCCCTGCCCAAGCTGTGCTGCAGGAGTGCCTGTCCACAGTCCTGTCTCACCATGGACCCCTCAGACCCCTATTGTAGGCCTGTGTCCTGCTTCTCCTGATGGGACTCTGGATGGACCCTGTTTCCAGCACCCATCTCTGGCTGCCATGCTCAGCTGCTGCAGGACCATGCCCTGGTCAGTGAGGACACTGCTGGGCTGGGATCGCCTCAGCTCCTGGCTCACTCTCCCTTAGGAGCAGCCTGTCCTCGCTGCTCCATGACAGTCTGAGACAGGGCAAAAATCTTTTCCTTGCTTTCATAAATTGCTATGTGGTCTGTCCATAAGAGTCAGAAAAGAACAAAAAGCCGGATGTAAACACATCAGGAATGCCCAATACTCAAGGGAAAGACTCGTTGCTGAGACTTGGAGCCTGCATGTGATAATATGGTCCCTGGCAAACCAGAGGCAGATGAAAGAGAGAATCAGGATAATCCTCTCAACTGCTAAGAGACCTTGATCATGTAACACAAGTGCTCCAAACAGCAGAAAATGTTCTTTATTCTTGGTTAATGTTTAAAGGCTTCAAAGTGCAATACTGCTATGGCCATGGTTGAAAAGGACAAATTCTGCTCACAAACATACCTCAAAGTTTTCTCTCTTATTTCCTACAACACTTTTTTTTTTTTTTGAGTCAAAATACTGAGAAATCTGTTGCTTTGAGAGGCAATGACAGTAGCTGAACACTGTTTGATTAGCTCTAAGAACTCTGGTCCTCTAGCACAACACAGAACTCTACCTAGCCCTAGGTGAGTTGTAATACTCGTGTTTGACACTTGAAGACCACTGGAAAAAACACACTCCTGGTGGTGTAAAGGTAGGACAACTCCAGCCCGCCCAGCTGTTTTGAAAGCCTAATTTCCATTTCCAGAAAATCCTGATACTAGCAAAAATAAAGCTTATTTAGGAATCAAATATATCAGGTTTTTAAAAATCTGCCAAGGGCACAAGTTTCTGGAGGTGCTCTGTCTTGGAGAAATCAAATAATTTCTTTGATTAGTTGGCATATTTCTCGAAGAGAACAGAAATAGCTATATTGATTCTTGGATGCTCTTGGCCAGGAATCTGCTTTAAATTCCTTGTGAAGTTCTTCACCTAGCACCCGGATTTGCTGTGGTGTCTCAGGAGCAAAGTAGTTCAGAAACTCCCTGGAACCATAACATCATAACATGGTTTATAAAGCAGTATTTGCTAAATAAAAACAACCAACAGCCACTGAATGGGGCCTCCGCCCTTTCTCCACTGGCACAGCATTTCCCTCAATGCTGGTGTGATACCACTGGTGTTCACAGCTGCCCACACAAAGGGTTGTATTTATGCAAAATGGGATAGCTTCAGCTATCTGTATTCTGGTTTCAGAATACAAGGTAGGACTGGGACTGAATTTGAAACAAAGTCTGGAAGGTCAGAAAGAGGGCCTCATGCTTTGCAGTGACATACTTTAATCCCCATGAAATTGCATATTCTGGGTAGGATCCCAGCTTCTTATGAAAAAGGGCTTCTCTCCTTCCAAGAAAGGACTTGAGTAGTCAGTGCTTCAGCAGAAACAGGCACATCCTATAGGCTTGGAGTCAATGCATATCTACCTTCCAGAGTCACAACTTGTCCTTATTGTTCCTGAGCATCCCTAGCTGGCAACCTGAGCTTTTATTCCACAGCACATTGGATTTTAGAAATCCTTTTTTTTCATTGCACATGTTTCATTCTCTGTTGTGCACATGGGCCCCTGACCTGAATTCCACTAAGCACCAAGAGAGCAGCTCTACTGATGTCAAGCACTTCACTGCGCCATCCTGAGAAACTAACCCCAGGTTTCTTGCAGAGCAGTTTAGGTCCAGACCTATAAAGGAACATAGAAAATCCCCAGGGGAGTCAAGTTACTCAATACTTTCTTGAATCTGGGAGAGTAGTAACTAAATCATTAGAGAGCCTGCCCCCTCAGGTACACTGCATAAATGGATGATATGCAATAGGTAGTTGTAGATTAATGAAGTTTATCTGGAATACCAAAGAGAGGATTTTCCCTTAGGGACTGTGATCAGGCTTGATCTACTTTCAGAACAGCCAATCCATAGCACTTTACTCTCCTTGTAGTTGCAAAGTCTAATAGTGGCAATAGTGAGCTATGGTAGATAATTAGGCAAGTAGAAAAATGCATACAACTGTAAAACTCCTTTTCCCAGAAAATATCTGTCTCGTCCCATTCCATTTGGGTCTTTTTATAGAAGTCTTATTACTATTATTTGCACTTTCCACACAAATACAATAAATGCCATCGTCACAGTAAGATGCTGCTGCTGCCCTTTATGCTACTTCCTGATATTTGAGAAAGAGTTTGTTATTCAGATATTAAAATAACAGCACAGTTGTGAGATTTAACACTGCTAGGTGATATTTCAAGCTTCAGAATACTTTATGTTTCTTTAGTGGTCTAATTTTCAAGGTGATTTGATTCATTTTTGCTCCTGTATTCCCATAGCAACTGTAGCCAGAAATGCCTTCTACCATTTGGGCAGGCTAAAAGGCTGCAGCCCTTTTCCAGAGATGCAAGACGACATACCAGGATTGATGTTGACATCTTTGTCACAGGAGGCGGTGATGCCTGCTACGACTAAGCTTGCAGGCTGCCTGGAAACTGTAGCTGATTCGAAATGCAGCCAGTCTGCCAGAACAGAGAGATTGAAAACATTATACTAATCTCTAAATTGTACATTGGCCACCCATTGGAGCCTGCTTTTAATTCAATGCATTGGTCCTTATCTCTAAAGCCCTAAGATTTGGCTGACTCTGAGAACATCTATTTTCTGCCTGCTAGCATGGACGCTGCAGCTGATGAATTTTTTAGGCTTCTCAGCTCTAGACTGAAAGATGAAGGGGCAGTGGCACAATGTACCAGTTACTTCTTCCTACTTCCCCAAGTTCATCTTTTTTTCCCTTTCAGGCTGCAATATACTAATCCAGGTTCCTCTGTTGCAGAACATGAACAGCAAAATTCTCTTACACATGCAGTTCGGACAGAAGTTTTTATTTCTTTCCATTAAAGAAAGCTACATGTTTTGTCTGGGGAACATATTATCAGGTTTTTTTGTTATGAAGAGGTCTGCTAGATGTGATGCTAAACATTTTTAAAAAAATATCTTAATAATAAAGAAGCAGAGATAGGAAAGAAACATTTTCTTGTGCTTTATCTGGAGATCAAATAAAGCCTAGTGCTGGCATTTGTCCAAGACATTTATGCCATCCAGCAGCAATTTAACTTCATCAAAAAAAGTTGTCAAATGGACACAATGAAAAGATAACTGTACCTTAAGATTTGTTTGGTCAGGGCATGTAATATGTTTTGAATGCTTTATAAAAATACCCTACTTTATGTAAGCAATGATAGATACTAATACAGCTGTGTTATTTCTAGATTTCAGCCTCAGTCCTGCAATTAATACATATGGGGCTAAGATCATTCACACCTGTAATCATAGCACAAACAGTGGACTTCTTAAAATAAAATACATGTGCTTAAATGGTTGCAACAGCAAAGACTTAAGATGAAGAAGCTCATTATTACATCTATTTCTTCAGGTTTTGTCTTCAGGTGTTTTCAATTACTCTTTATATGCATAAATCTTTATTTAGCATGGTTGCTGTTGCATACAACTACAAAAGAATGCTAAAAAAATAAACAGCAGCAAATAAAGAAGCTGAGAGGTTATATAAAGAATGGTTAGCAAATGCAGACAGATGCAAGCTCACTTTTTTGTTGAACCCCCATCTACCTCAAGTTGAAACACAATATGCGGAACAGAAAAAGCTTTGTATTAGAAAAAAAGCAAGTTGCCCCCCCTCAAAGATTCTTTTCTACAGATTGGTCTGAAATGAATTGAGATTACAGCAGTGATTAACTGTTTCCTTCCAAGCATCTCTAAAACTGAGTGAACAATCTGAAATGAAACTTGCCCTATCCACAAAAGCAGATATCCACATGGTTGTCTTTTTAGGAGATGATAGTTATAATAGTTTATGCTCAAGATGGAGGATTCACACTTCTTGTCCAAGAGTTTTCTGTCTATGTGTTTTAAAGCAAGTTGGTCCATCTCTGAGGAAACTGAGTTTTACCAGCACATATTAGATTTTTCTCTCCTCGTGTTAGGGTAATGACTGCATCCTTGCCCAGAGATCTCAGAAGATATAGGTAGGAGAACATCTGAGTTGCGGAACCCTGCCAGGCTCAGCACTGATCTGGGAGCTGAAGACATGAGACAATTCTGTATGTTTTCATGAAAAGGGTTCCATGTGTCTATGGAATTTTAATCCTCATTTGGATAGTACCTACAGATTTTTGGTCCCCCTAGAGCCACAGAACAACCGCTGGAACTCATTTTACAAGTCTTGCCTTGATGGAATCTTTTCTGCTTCTAGATTCAATTTCAGCATCTGAACCGTTTCCTTTGATAAGTCATTAGATTCAAACAACCAAAACCCTGCTCGTTTGGTGCCTAGCCTTGAAGAAGCCCAAAATGTATGGATAAGTGAGTTTTATTATTAAGGGTCCTCACCATATCTCATGAAGCTGAACACACTCACTCTGCGCTCTCTTTAACTGGTGACATCTGGTGCTAGTCAGGTTTAATTGTAACTGCTTTGGAACGCTGTAATCTTTTTTTATTTCATTTAGCTTGAATTAATCTCCCCTAACAAGCATTCAGAAGAATCCTTTTCCCCTCTAAGTATGTTGGCCACAGAGTCATTGCTGTGATTCATTATTGAGAGTCCTTTTTCAGCTTAGCAAAATTGAGACAAAGGAACACCTCATCAAGTTTTTGCTGTTCTGCCGCCTTGCTTTTATAAAGCTCGTATGAATGGGCTGTATGCTAAAGTCCTTCCTGTAGAAGGTCACCCAATTAACAGCTAGTGCACAGAACCAATATGTTTTATTAATACAACCCTTAGCTTTAAACTTTTATAATCTAAAAGCTTTTTAAAATAGCTAGTATTATACTGAGTATAATTGCAATTAGTGTGAATCTTGTATTCCTATGTACATTTAGCCCACCAATATTTCAATGCATAAACATCAAATTACCTTTAAAAATACCATCCTCATTCTCTCATTTCTCCAGTTTCTTGGGGAAATTGTAATGTTTTTCCCCACTAGGCTCTGTCATCTTGGACTGTAAATTGTTCAGGCTGAGAATTCTGCTTTATTATGTCTCTATGCAGGCTAACAGGGCACTGATTTTTCTCAGGCTCACTGGATGCTAGGGTAGTCCTTACTACATTGATCGAGGGAAGAGCTCCAACATAAGCTGTGATAGATGCTGCTCACTTTCCTCCATCTAGACCACGTGTTCCAGTAGAAGGTGAAAGAGGAGGAGAAAAAGTAGGTATTTCTCTTACTTGGTTCCTCCCCTCCCTTTTCATCTCTATTATGATGAGAGCTCAGCATAGGAAGGGACAGCTGATGCTACTGGAGGAGACACAGATTGAGAGAGATTCCCTCTCACAGGGATCATCCAGTCAGACCTATTACTAAGCAAAAATGTTCTCTATATTCAAATTGAAAGCGTAATTGAACAGAAGTCTTTCTTTTCAGGGAAGATTTAATTGTTAAATACTATGGTCAGAGACTAGGAGACCACCAGGCACTGCTAGTACTTGAGTTTACAAGAGTTTTGTAGCACAGAGATATTCAGGTGATCACAGCAGGGGGACAACAGCACGTAATACAGACAAAAATGAGAACTTTTCCTTTTCCCTGCCACTTCTGTGAAAATACCATGTCAGTTCATCACATATGGCCAGCACACAGAAGCAAGGCTCTGTGCAGATCTCAGATCTTGGGAGAACTGAGCTGTTCTACTCCATGCTCTATATCTGCCTACAGATCACCTAAAATTCTACAGGAACATGGCAGAGAAAAAAACCCACAACTCTAGAATGCATGTAGACTGTCAGGGGGGCAAAATTATTTCTGATCTTTGCCTAGAGAGACTTGGTGAGAGTTAAGCTTTTCAGGGCATTCAGAAAATATGTTTTACTTTCTCTTCCATTGGCAAGTCATAAAGGTCACTTGAACGACCATGTAATGCTTGACTGCCCTAACTGCCCTGGCACTGATAACACAGTATTAGAATACAGTCACTCTTTATTAACATTGAAGCATGGTCTCTTTGATAATTATTATTTATAATTAAGAATTTGGTGAAACAGTTATAAGGTGATGCTCACAGCAGCGGATGGTAGCAAACGTGAAATTGGCCATGATTGCTGTAATAAATCAATTTCACCAGGATTATTACTCCTGTAAAAGTAATCATCTGTAAGAGTAGTAGGTGATTAAAGAAGGCTCTGTCAGATCTTAGCAACTAGGAATTTAGCATTTAAAATTAAATTCCTAATGTACAACATAAAACTAATAGGGCTGCTGATAAAAATGAGGTTAAAAGTCTCCTAAAGTGTCAACAATCAAGGAAATAATGAAGATGAATAAAAGGAAAGCTTGAGCAAATTTTGAGGCTGACAAGAAAACAAAAAAAAAGCATGCATACTACCACAAAAAACTGGCAACCCAAGTGTCCAAAACAGTCTCAGTGTCATCAAGCACCTGACCTTTGCAGTGCTGCGGGAGATGTACTTTCACATTGCTAATGGAAGAACAAGGGAGACTTCTGGAACAGTACCACAATAAAACAAACATGACTCTTCAACTGGTCTAACCAAAACACTTCCTCAAAACAAACATCAGGAGCAATCTCAGTCAATGCAGTCAAACTGTAGCTTCAAATTTCAAGTCTCTTCACCACTGTGTCCATAGTTAGTGCCAGGACAGTTATGACTTCTGCACACTAATTCATCTGTAGAACTTTTGGACAACTTTGGTCATGAGATGATCCAAGTTACTCTTGCCTTCAAGGAACCAGGCTCAAAAACAGAAGGATGATTATTCTCAGACCAGATTGGCCATGTTCCTTGCTTGTATCCTGACTCTGAATAAGGAAAATACACGTGCTGAATTTTGGACTATTTTTTTCATATTGCCCAAGCAACACTTTATGCTGAGGCCTTTACTGTAGTGTAGAGACTTCTGAATATGTCAGAAGGTTGAGTAATGAACCAAAGCAACAGCTTCCACGACAACTTACACTATGTGTTTCACAGAGCTGTTTTGCCCCCATCCCTTAGATTACACCTCAGTGGGTACACTTCAATGAATTATCAGCTTATAAAGGGGAGGGGGGGAATGACCCCTTTTCGGGTTTATTTCTTTTTCTCTAAAAAACAGTAGATTTTCCTGCATCCTTGTACATGACTATAAAACCTAGAAGCTCACGAAGGTGACAGTTAGAAGTGTTAAGCAAAGTAAAAAGTTTAAAAGTTTAAAAAAACAGAAGTTTAAAAATACCATTTCTTATATTTATCTTTAAATATTTTGAAGGTTCTGACACATTGGCTTGTAGTGTTTGAGGTTTATTCATCATAAATAGACTAACTAGCTCATATTAAGGATGAAATTCTTTTGAGCAAGCCTCTCAGAGAAATACAACAGGGAAATATTAAAATGTTTTTTTCCCTACATGTGAATGCAAACTGCACTTAGGAGGATTATTTACTGCTTTTCTTGTGAGAAAGAAAAATTCATGCAGACTATAAAATCATAAGAGTAAAATCAATGCTGAAATTAGGAACTGAATATATAAGAAATATGTATAGAGCAAAAATTATGGTGAAGCAAGAACTCACTACTACAGTAGTCAGCTGATTCATAACCAACTTCATCAAACTGCAAGGTAGAAAGGAGAAAGAAGGTCAATGGGTATTGCTGCAAAATCCATTTCCCTTTTACTTTATTCATAACTTTTTGAAGAATGACTTTTCATATCCTTAGCTGTTACTACAGCACATATCCTCCTATCTCAACAGCCCCTGCTGCTATGCATCCTAAAATGCTGCCACTGAGAGTTCACCATCTAGTCCAGCTCAAAATAAGGTCCACAAATAACTAAAACTGCACAAGTGCAAAGAATGTGTTGGAATTTTAATTGAAAATTTCACAGAACCTGCAGATTAAATCCTCTTTTCACTCTTGAGACAGGATAGCAGGAAATATTGCCAATGCCTCCACCTTGTTTTCTTGAGGGAGTGGCAATGCACAGAAAAGAAGGAAAACTTGCAGCTCATTGGGAAGTTTGTGAGCTATGATTGCTGAAATGTTCCAAGCAGAAACCTTGGATGCTGGAGGAAGAGAGCCCAGGTGCATCCACTGGGTCTCTGCACAGCTGCAGAAAGTAGTGTTGATCAACAATGATCTTTAATTATCCAGACCTGAAACAAAGTGGACCACATGTTGTAGTAACTCTTCAGGCCTGGAAATTAGGACTAGACTAGGGAGCTTAGGTAGACCTCTCAAGTTACAGGTGAGGATTGAGAATGTTATCCATTAGAATGCTCAGTACAGATGTGCCTCTGGTGTCAATCACTATTTGGCAGGAATCTGATCATTTAATCAATACATAGCACACATGGATGACACTGAAGACAGTTATTTCTCCACATATCTGTATGCCTTAAAATACCAATACTGCATCTTTAGCACTAGTATTCTATTCCTAAAAATAGAATCCAAATTACACAGATTTCAGGCAAACTTTTATCCCCGTTCTCATCTCCTATGTAGTTCTGCTGGTGTCTGAGCTCTGGGGAAAAACATGAGTCTTGGCCATGCCTGCAGAACACAAAGACCTCTGCTCCCTCAGTCCAGCCTTTTGGTTTCCCTTAGGGCTTAGAGACTGGCAGCAGGGTTAGTCAGCAGCTGTGAGCAGGAACTGCTGACTACTAAATTGCAGGTCAGGCATGCCCACATCACAGGCAACTATCTCAGTGGGAATTAGGTGCCTAAACAACCCCCAGGGCTCAGCTCTCAGCCACTGCAGTAATGGTTGCCATTATCCATTCAGAGAGCAAAATATTAGATTACATAGACTATTCCTAAGGCTGCTGACACACTGCACAGTGCTTAATTTTCTCAATTATTCCTGTGTTTGATCTCAGAAGCAGCAGTAACAAAGGCATTAGGGGAAATGAGGGCATGACATCCTATGGACAAGCAGGATTCACAGGATGAGAAACATGTTAAATATATGCTTTGCCCCAGATTCCCTTACCATCCCTCCCAACTCCCTGAAGTCTCTTTGTACTGCTCTTGAACAGCAAGTTGCAGGTTCCCCTGCGCCTACATGGAAAATCAATAATGGGTAGTAGTCCAAGGACTGTACTAAGCCGGAAAGTTTCCTGGTGATGTCCTTAAGCTGGGCTCCAGGAAGACAGCAGACTTCCTTCTGAGGAGGGTCCACTGAGACTGAGTCCATTGGGCCCTTGGTTCCCCTCAGGAAGGAGTCACCAACAACTATAACCCTTCTTTTTTCTCCTTGTGTGTGTGGTGGTGATCCAGGGTGTGCGCTTCTTTGGCTGAGGAGGCAGCTGTGATTTCCCATCATCTACATCCTCACTCCACTGGCCTTCCTCAACCAGAGCCTCATATCTGTTCTCCAGCAGTACCAGGCAAGGTACCAAGGGTGCAAGGGGGAAGTCCATCTGCTACCCTGACCATGAACCTGCCTCCATTCCCTGTTTTCATTTAGGCTTCCACCTTCAGACTCACCGGGGCTGGACAAAGGGGCTCCTAGGCTATGGCCACTTTCCTCCTTAATACACCTCAACCTTCTGACTTCCTCTCTCAGCTCTGCCACCAGGCTGAGCAGATCCTTCACATCTCACACAGCAGTCCTCATTGCTGCCACCAGCAAAAGGTCCTGGCACTCCCTGCAGCCTGTGACCTGAACATGCTTCCATGGGAGCTCTGTGTGGGTTCCCACACCCATTCTGGTTGAGAGCACGACCTTCCTCCGGGTGGAGACCACAGCTAAGCTCCTTCCAAGAAGGGGTGGTGACCACCACCAGGACTTACCTGTCCAGCTGACAGAGCTTCATTTCCTCCCTGTGCCTTGCGGTGGTGCTCCCAGATGTCGCTCGGGGTGACACACACTCGCTGCTGCTTGCTCCGTGCCCAGCAGCGACAGGCTCGCTGCTCCCAAAACCCCTCTTTTGAGGTGGGGACAGCCCCGGCGCCGTGACACCGCCTTTAAATCTGCCGCCGGGAGGAAGGGCGGGGGGGGAAAGGCGCTGGCTCCGCCCCCGCAGCCTCAGGAGCCCGCCCCCTGCCGGCTCCCGCACAGCCCGGGCCCTCCGCCCGCCCTCGGAAAGCCCTCAAAAAGAATGAAATCATAGAATCGTCTAGTTTGGAAGGGACCTTAAAGATCATCTAGTCCAACCATCAACCTAACTCTGACAGAAAAATAAATAAGAAATAGGAAATAAAAATTACTAAAGCATATTCCTGAGGACCATGTCAACCCGTCTTTTGAACACCTCCAGGGATGGTGCCTCAGCCGCTTCCCTGGGCAGCCCATTCCAATGCTTGATAACCCTTTCGGTGAAGAAATGTTTCCTAGTGTCCAATCTAAACCTCCCCTGGCACAGCTTGAGGCCGTTTCCCCTTGTTCTATCTCCTGTGACTTGGGAGAAGAGACCGACCCCTACCTCTCTACAGCCTCCCTTCAGGTAGTTGTAGAGAGCGAGAAGGTCTCCACTCAGTCTCTCCTCCAGACTGAATGCCCCCAGTTCCCTCAGCCTCTCCTCATAAGACTTACTCTCCAGACCCCTCACCAGCTTCATTGCCCTTCTCTGGACCTGCTCCAGCACCTCAATGTCTTTCTTGTGGTAGGGAGCCCAAAACTGGACACAGTACTCGAGGTGAGATCTCACCAGTGCCCACTACAGGGTGATGTTCACCTCTGGGGTCCTACTCACCACACTGTTCCTGATACAGGTCAGGATGCTGTTGGCCTTGGGCACTTGGGCACACTGAGCTCCTTGACCATCATTTTTGCCGCCATTCCCTCCCCCCAGTGGGGGCTTACCCACACCTGGAGCTGGGCTGCTCGGCAAGGGTGATAGGCACGGGCAAGAAGTCAAAAAAACAAGTATTTGGGGTTTTAAATAGTGGTGATCATAACGGCTAGAGAGGGACACTCACCTGGGGCAGATTGCGGGTCGAATCGGCGGACAGTCCTCACGTCACACAGAGTAGTTTTCAGCCTTCCCACAGGCTCCCTGTGAGCCCTGCCCGGGCAGGAGGTGGGGTGAGAAGGTACCACGACACCCCTCCCGCTCCCCAGAGCACAGGTGGTTTTTCGGTGCAGGGAGAGACACCGGAGGGGATGAATTACCCCAGGGGTTGGTTTTTGCAGTAAATGTATTTTACAGCTGTATTTACTTGGCTGTAACATTTTACTCTGCGATGACATGTTAAGCCATTGAACTCTATTTTTAAAAAAAAAAAAAAATAAAAATTAAAACCAAAATCTGACCTTTGGCTTTTTTTTTCTGGTCATTTAGAAAATTAAACAAAAGTCCTGCAACTTAATAAAATAGGCAAGATAAAACTGCTAAAAATCTTTGATCATGTCAGACTGGAAGGCATTGCCTTCTGTTTTATCGAATGATGTACCATCAGGGACTACATCAAATATCTCTGTTGGAGTGGGATTTGGAAATGGAGATTTTCTGTCACATCATGGTATTTTCTCAAACATATTTTCTGGCACTTACTTTGCTCAATACAATATATACTTAATAGCATGTTACGTTTACGTAGACACGATTTCCTCATTTTTGTCAGCTGCATAACTTTCAGAGTCTCTAATGAGAAACATTTGCATAACTAAATAGAAGAACTACAAAAGAAGAGATTTTGTTGAAGTGAGATCGAATGCTAAAGGGAAATAAATTATTAAATACAAAATTCAGCACCACACAGCATAACTTTCCAGTGAAGAGTTTCAGTAATAAAAAAAACCCCTATTTTCATCAAATGCACTTTGAGTCATATTCAGAGGCTGATGATGTTTTGCTAAACTTCAATATCTTAAGCTACTTTAGAAAAATGGGGGTATTTTAAAAATATTCTTTAAGTACTGCATTTTGCTTCTACTGCATTCTAAAGGAGTAGAAATTGAAGTTCTCCATTTAAAAATTTCTCAATGCAAACTTATCTGCAGGTTTCAAAGAAAAATAAAAATCATAAGGAAATTTAAGAAATAGGTGCCTGTACACAATAAGATATCACATGATGAGTTTTGCTGGAGTGGGAATTTTAGGCTTGCCTTTCCATTTAAAGTCAGTGGTAATATTTACAAAACTTGTATCTGCAGGTCATCCTCAATGAACAGAAAATTCTATCATACAGTTTTAGAGCCTGTAAGGTAATTTTTCATCAGTATTTTCCCTATAAAAACATGCAAAAGAAACAATTACATACCAGATTATGATGAGATATCAATTTTTAACAAGGTCTACTATGAATTAAATGATTGTTTGCTGTATAAATATGTTTCAGAAGGCTGAGAAGTTATTCATCAGGAAGATCTGTATTATTTATTCATACGACCTTTAAATGAAAATGCACACATCTTGAGAGCTCTTTCTACAAGCTACATGAAATAAATAATAAAATAGAACTGGGTATCATACAACAGCTAAGATTATCCTATAGATTTACTTTGCTTTCTGCAATCATAGCAATATTTCCTGATTTGTTTAAAGCTATTTGTTTGCAAACAGCACATCCCCTTTTTCCCAGACCACCCCATTCGTAACTTATCACCCCCTCATTTTGCTCATACATTTAGTGCAATATTTATTCTCTGACTGACAAAATAAATACTTTGCACTGGCAAACTGTATCCAACCAACATACATTTAAACACAAAGAGGCTGGCAGAGACCAGTAACTGGGACATTTCAGAACTAGGCTGGATGAGGCACCAGAGAACAGTAACTGCTGCAGGGAAGTACTTCCCTACAAGACAAGGAGAAGATGACCTAGCACCTCTTTCCTCAAACAGCTTTTGTGATAATTATTTGCAATTACTTGTGCTTACCGAGGGGCACAATCCAACACCATCAAAGGCATAAATGTCACAGATGCTTTTGTTTTAATCAGCTATGAAATAGTTCAAGGAGCTGCATTCATCAAATTATTGTGAAATAAGCTCAAAAATTTTTAATGGATTTTGCATGTTCTTTGAATGTGCATTTCCATCTCTGCTTGAATAATGAAAAAAATCCCTTTCTTCTTGCAACTTATATAAATACAGCTATTTAAAGATTAAGTTGTTTTTCAGAACAGAGAGTTTACAGCGAGTCACTTGTACCACATGAAACTGTTCCAAGACCCCAAAGTTTACACAGCAGGGAATCAGCAAAATGATAGCAATACTTAGAAAGAAGCAAGAACAAGCGGAGTATTAAAAATTGTATAGAATCATCCACAGATTAAAACAGTGGTTATACAACACACTGGGCATGGGGATTATAACATGAATGTGCGAATAAATCACAAGCTTGTCGCATCAAAAGAGGTTTCTGACATTTCCATGCAACAATGACAATTTTATCAAGTTTTCATGTATTTTTATTTAATTATTATCTCTCACAGTGAAGAGATAATAGGTGGAAGCAATTCTATTCTACAGGTGAAATAAGAGAAGTTGCTCTTCTACTTCCTTTCAGATGAAGTGAGCAAAACTTCCTACAGGGTAATGGGTGAAGCCCCTCCTGGTTTCAACAGCTTTGCCCATTTACCTGTAAGTAATTTGAGACATTTTACCCTGCACAGCTACACAAAATAAAGGAAACTTCTGTAAACACCACCAGACATTTTCACCAGGTGAGATGTCTTTTGAGATTATCTTTGTGTCAAGCCTAACTAAACTGTTTTCAAAATGTCTTTTTTTGTTTATTTGTTTAAATACACTGATACCTGTCAATTGTCTTGAAGTGCTGTAATTTTATAGAGGATAACTGCAAAGGTAATAAATGAAACTCCCTCAAATCCCTGTGGAAGCTTCATGACTATTTTCCTGAAGAATATATTGTTTCCCTATAAAGCAAACCTCCATACTCATAGCTGCATAGAACAGATTTGGCTGAGAACAGGGTGGCTGCTAGGTACAAACTGCAAACCAGCAGGTATTTGAATGTTTTGTAAAGTGCTTTAGGCCAGCTAGCCTTCTAAAAGTTACCAAAAAAATGTAACTGGAGCCTAATTTTCTCCTCAAGAGATACACCTAAAATTTTACAAATCTTGCCAAGGAGACATAATTACAGATGAAATCAGTTCTGATACCTGTGTTGTAATCTGGACTCTGGATGTTTTCAGACACCAGTGATGTCTGCAGGTATCAAATCACAGCTCCATGCTTCTTTCCCCTTGAGGAACCACACTGGGGTCCCTTCTGTTCAGTTCCACTGTAATAATGAGTAGCAACTCGGTCATAAATATTCTGCCCTGGGATAGAATACGTACCACTGTGAAACCTCAGAGGCAAGGCTCAGCTAACATAATGGTCCACGCTCGGTGAAGTCAATAGAAATACAGCAATTTTCACTAGATTAAGACATTCCCCCTTGGAAAATACCTCTACTTCCAAGTAAGAAGTAAAGCATGCAATTTTCCTGCTGTGAGCATTTGTTTGGTTTATGCCCTTCAAAGTGGTGAGACAAGTTGCCTTACTTTTTTACCACACCAAGTTTTTCTATTGGAATATGCACTTTAGCATATTCCTGGAACCTTGGCACAAGGTAGTATTATTTGGGAAGTGTGACTTCTTAGATGTTATTTATCCAGCTAAAACAATGATGTATATAATTCCCTCATTCTTTGCAAATATTCAAGTTGGTCAAACAGTAACAAGATTTGCTGTACAACTATCTGCCCTGCTCCAGGCAGGTTTTACCTAGTCAAGATGAAAATCTGCTAAAAACAGTTTGTCCTTGGCCGTGTTTGCAACCAAAACATGCTCTGTAGCATTTCAGCCGCACCTGCTGCTGATGACACTTGTCACCAAGTAACTTTTCAAAGAGAGGCAAGTATTGAAAACTGAGGTTCCAACCTCAGTTGTAGTGATACATCAGTACAAACCCAGTTAATTACAAGTCAACAGAATTACTCAGATTTGGAAAAATGTGTCTGAGATCAGAATCTGGCAGTGTGTCTTACCTCATTTGCTTTTGGGAACTTGGGGAGTGTGCTGTCAGCACACATGTGCAGCCCTCAGCTTTACTGAAAAAATGGCACAAAGCAGTTCGTTGTATGACTCTGCCAGATAATTGATTTCAGTAATGGTACCCTGTGTCGGTTATTAACTACTACAGTAGAAAACGTGATGAAGCGGGAAGAATTGCAATGTAACGCAGCTTTTGTCAACCATCTGATTTTAATATTTTCAGCAGCTAAGTCTGAAAAAAATACATCTGGATCAAGAGACAAAAAATCATTTATGTGTTCACTAAGCAACAGCTTGACTCTTTCTCTGATGAATGTGGCTTAAAACATCTGTTTTTACAGAATAGATGTTAATTTCTCAATTAATTGTGAAGTTCATATGACAAATTTTTCCTTTTAGGAGAAAATGCTTTCTAACATACCATTATAATGAATAACTTCCATCTGTCTATTTGCACTATATTTTCAACCATAACTAAAATGTATATAAAGTTTAGGCACTCTGCAAGAAGTAAAATGATATCCAGAATCATGACATCTAAGATACAATAGCTGTATTAAAAGGGAAATAGTTTAAAATATGTTGACATTCTAATGAAAAGTTAAAATCTCTGCTGACTCACAGCACATCGAGAGGTATCAGTCAGAAAGCAAGAACAGAATTTATATCTGAGTGGCTTAAGTGGCCCAAGGTTTTCTGTCTTAATCAAAGTTCATGAAAAATGTATGACTTCCCAAAGTACGCAATTGAAATTGAATGATTTTTAACAGAACTACAACAGACTACAATTCAACCGATTACTCAAACTAAATAATATTTTGTAGAATCCAATGGTTGTAAAAGAGCGTTCACTCATTAATTTCTCAGCAAGATTTATGAAACATATGGTTTGAAAGGTACACAGGGTGTCTACAGTTTGAATAAGAGACAATCTATAAAATTAGTCAGTGGGACCCCACTGAAACGACTCAGCCTACCAAAGCTCTTTTGAATTTGCTGAAAGTGTATACAAATTGAGCAGTTTCACAGGCTACCACAACTCTGCTGGGTTGAAAAGTTGAAAGATATGATTCATATATTTTCCTGGGTTTTAAATATTTAATAAATTACCATAGGCTTTCTAGTCCTTGAGACACAGTGATACCAGGTGAAATGCATTCTGATAGAACATATATAATCTGTCTCATGAGCTGTTTATAGGGTTTTTTTAGGTGGGAGATTTTTAGAGTCAGCCTTACTCTGCCATCAGGAGCAATGTCTGTCAGATGGCTGCTTTAATTGCCACTGGCTTTCTTGCCTCAAATACTTCAGATGGAGTTGACTGGGCCAGCATTAAACTGTGGAATAAAAATTAAGGAATGAGCTCCCCATATCAGAGTGGGAAGCCCTTCATCAGCTGGAGCTCTGGGCTTTGCCTCATGTAAATCTAACCCCAGGATGTGCTTGAGATGGACCTTACACTGACACCCCAGCCATGTCCCAGAGGAGAATGTGGACAGAGGAGAAAAAGTTGTGAATTCTTCTCCCCTCATTTTCACAGGGGAGCCTGTTAAGACCCAGGTCACTAAGAGCACTTGGTGCTCTAAGCACTCTCTTCTAACCTGAACTCAAGGGTTAAATAAGAGTAGACATAGATTGCATCCTATCATGAGACCAGAGGAGACCAGATGACTCAGGGGAGAAAGTCATTAGGAGACAGCATCTGTGGAGTCTTCCTCTACCTTATACAAATTTTAAACCCTCTTTCAACCCCTTTCAGCTGCAGCTGCTAGCTTTCTCTCTCTCCTGACATTAAACATAAGCGCAGGCATGGAAGGAACTGTACCCTGAGATGCCTAGCATTGTCCCAGAGGAATGAACAAATGTTCAGGCATGAGCTCTTTCTCTATCATTGGTCCTCCCCCTTGTATCCCCACTGCATCTGGTGCTATGGACTTTGTGTCTCTCCTAACCCTAACTCTAATCCTGGGAACGGGCTGAACCTTGGCCCTAGACTTCCCAACATAGCTCAGAAATAACCATTTTTGGGAGATAATTCTTTTTCCACAGTTCCAGAGGAGGCAGGTGTTGCTACAAAAATGCCGTATTGGAAAGTATCTATGTGTGTCTTAGGCCAACCTACAGACTATGTTGAGAAGGTCAAGCTGCCCTTCCCTGTTTTGTGGCAGGTGGAGTATAAACACAAGCTAGGACCTCTGGCTTACTGTTTACAGGCAAAGTCCTTAGGTAAAAGAACAAATTGTAACAAAAATAAAATGTCCGAGCATGTTCCCAAATCAGAGTTGGTTTATATCAGTATTTCAGCTTTAAAGGATGTTTTGATTGTTGGAACTATCCCTTTTGTTTCGTGGCATTGAAATAAGCCAATGTTGGTATTTGTAACGGTATTATATCATTATTGGGATAATAAAAAGCATTATTTCAATCAAGCATTTCTATTTTATCAAGTAATTGGGGTTAGAAATATATGCTTTTGAATCATGAGCAACAGGCAATGGAACGTTGATAAAGATCAGTAGCTAGAATTTCTCAGTACATTAATACATATAAATTGTGTTAGAGCAATCGGTCTAAGTGACTAGGCAGACAATCACACAATTCCTGTTTGGAAAATGGTATCATTCTCTAATGTGAATGTAGTTTTCCATACCCAAAGGAAATTTCAATGGATGGAGATACAGAAATACTCAAGCCTTCTAAGTAGGCCATATAGCACATGGTACTTCCCTATATTTATGATTATGGTGGCATTTTTTTTTTCTGTACATATACATCAAGCAGGTATGTATGAGATGTCTAATGAGGTTAGTACCTCTGCAGGAATTACAATTTGCAGTTAATTTACTTCAAATACTTGCAATAAGAAAGAACGCTATGCCCAAATCTATCTCAGAAGAGCTTCAGTGACACTTTTGGGTTCAGGGCATGGCTAAATGCTAGCATTGCAAAGTCATTAATTAAAATGGGCCAAAGCATGACTACAATGTCTGAAATGCCTCTATGAGTGATTGTGTGTTTATATGTATGCAAATGAAATGGAGCACAATGCAGACAAGGGCTGAAATTTTGTGGTGGTGACACTACTATTAATAATTTCAAGATCAATACTTTTTGCTCCTGTGTTCATAAAGAGCAATCTAAAAGCATTCCTGTTTCTAGCCATACTATTGTTAAATGCCAATTTATCACAATATGAAGGAAAATAGAAAAGAAAATAGAAGGAAACCCCTCAATCAATGCTCCATAAGTAAATGCCCCTAAAAACAAACTCTCATGTAACAAAAATGTGATTATATTTGATCTATAGGTTTTCAAACAGACTAAAGTGCTGCAATTAACCAGATGTTCTGTTGATGGGTTTGCAGCTATTGACTTATGCTCCATCTCATATCAGTGACTGGAAGCTGATTCATATTCTCCTAGAATATAAATCTTAAAGAAAATAATTCTCCAGCTGAATTTACATAAATGTAGAGATTCGAGCAGTGTCAGATAGCACACTGCAAGTAAAGATTTTGAATGTTGTAGTTAAATATAAATCTTTTTTTTCCACTGCATATTGAAAGCTCTGATGCTAACACATCAGAATATACAACCTCTAAAACCCCAAATGTAAGGATGAATTTTCTGAGAAAAAAATCATATGACATCCCCAAGTGCTTTAACATCTAGCTGGAACACCCATATACAGCACCAGTCCTAAGAATGGTAAGATCACTTGCAAAGGCTGCTCAGTAAATGCATTTCTACACTAGAACATAAATACAAAAAGTCCTCAAAAGTCACGAAAAGTATCACCCAAATACAATTTATGTGCAATGACTGAAAACTGCATAGGGTTATTTTTATGTATCATTGCAGTTATGTGTAGGGGTGTATATATGTGCTCACAATCTACTTTTTAGTCACAGAAGACAGGGAAACAGTTGCTTAAGGGTCATGCAAAAGCGTGCATGTGCTAGATGTAATATCTTTTGGCAAAGTGTTAAAAAGCACATGCTGGCCACGTTGGAGTGTCTAGGTGTATATCAAGTGGAGGTGATGACTGACATAAGGAAAATCATACAATCAGAGAAGTTATATGTATGTGTTGGAATAGCTGCTGGTGGTGATAAGAGGTAGGGGGACATACACAGTGCTAGAGAGAATAAATTCCTGATGATGGATTATAAGGATGGTAATGCTGGGTGTATCTGTATATTAAAGTGGTGGGTAGTGATAATGTGTATAATTGTGAGGGTGGGCAGACAGTGATAACAAGATGTGAGAACTGTAGGAGGTGATGGGTATGCATGGTAAAATGAGTAGGTTGTGAGGATGCATGTGTGATGCTGAGTATAGTGGTGCTGTGGGGACCATATAGCAGCATATGCATCGTGGTGATATTTATGTGGTGGTGTGGACCTGCTGTTCTTGACAAAAGTGGGTGGTGCTCATAGGTGACAGCTTCTGAGAAGCAGGAGGTTGGTGTCCATACAGGTGTGGTGTGCTCACACATATGAGCGGCTACAGTCAACAGAATAAGCAATTACTGAGCATTATTTTGAATGGATGTATGTGCTGAGGGAGTGTTGATGCAGTGAGCAAGTGTGAGGGTGTGTACCTCACATTAGTAAGTAGCCATGTCTGGTTAATGCAAAATGGCCAGGTGGTGGTATATGGAAATTGATTAAGTGGTTATGGATGAATATGTGGGGACAGACTGTACACAGGGAGAAATAACAGGCAGGGAGATATAAGACACATTACCCAAAAGGAGAGGTGTATGTGAAGGTCATACATTTAAAAAAAACCCACCACGTAACAAAGTATGCTTGCCAGGGTGCAGAGCTGCAGTATTAGGACTATCTGCTGGTGTTCACGTGTGTTTGGAACTGGTGGTGTGGGTGAGGTGTGTGAGGCAGCAGTGTCTGTCTGGAAGTGACACTATGAGTAGCTATCGGTGTAAATGACTGGGTTTGTCTGGGATCAGGGTCTGTGTACAAAACAGCATGGCATGGGTTAGCCTGTAGAGCAGTTGGGTGTAGCATGGGATAAGTCACTTATGTAGTGACTTATGTATATGTCAGCTATGTATATGTAGAAGTAGTGTATGACCAGAGATGGTATCAATGGTTTCTGTCACTGTATAGTGGTGAGGAGGATTAATAGCTTCTTCCCTCTGTGGACACAACCCTATAAGGGATATGGATGTGTCTTAAATACACATTGAGGAAGTGTGAAGCACTGGTGATGGTTGAACTTGAAGGGATCCTATGAGTGGAAGCAGTATGTGAGGGGACAGAAGAGTGGACAGATGGTGTGTTTGCAAGGCAGCATAGCTAAGATCGTCTTGGCACCATCATGGTGTCAATGGTGATGGTGAGCTGTAGCGTGCAAACTGGTGCCTGCACTCTTGGACGCAGGATGGAGAGAGGCAGAGCGTGTGTCAGAATGGGACGAGGGGCCATGTTTCAGGATAGAAGCATGCGGAGCGGGACAGGGCAGCAAAGTACTAGATGCTACTACTGGGTGATACCTGGTGGTGGTGGGACAGGACATTTTGGGGGGGCATGGAGCTGCCTGGTAGTAGAAGGCATGGGCATTGCCGTTTCCAGGCAGCGCTGTGCACTTGGGGCTGAAGGTTGTGTGGAACGTTGTAATCAGTGCGATGCCCAGTGCCAGTGCCATGGGGCAGTGACAGGAGAGGGTTACAGCAGCTGTGGAGGCAGGAGGCAGCACTGCCCACCCACCCATGACCCAGGCAGCGCTGCCCACCCACCCATGACCCAGGCTTCTGTCCCAAAGGAGACAGAAGGCTCCCTTTGCCTGGGGTGCCCCTGGCCCGGACCCATATGTCACGGAGGGGGAGCAGTGCAGAGTGGAGGGGAAGGGGAGGATGTTGGCAAGAGGGCGGGGGGGGGGACCGATGCGGGGTGGGAGGGCAGTGCAGCGTGAGGGAAACAATACTGGATGGGGGGAGCAGTGCGGGGCACTGCGGGGTGGGGTGGGCAGTGGGGCCGGGGCAGAGGCTGCGCTCCGTCAGTCCCGGCGCTGCCAGGGCTGGGAGCAGCCGGAGGGCGGGATGGGAGGCGGGGGGGTGGGGGTGTTGGGAGGGACACCCACTTACGTCTCCTCCTGCACTTTTTTTTTATTATTTTTTTTTCCCCCTCTTTCCCTCCTCCTTTTCGTAGCTGGTGACGCGCCGGTGCCTATTAATCATTCACCAGCCGCGGAGCGGCAATTACCGCCTCTCGGAGCGGGCGGCGCCGGCAGCCGCCTCCGTCCCCCCCATGCCAGCGCCCCGGAGCCGGCGGGCGAGGAGCCCTGCCGGGATGGCGAGCCCGGCCAGCGGCAGGCGCCCGCTATTCTGAGCCGGGGGCGGGGAGGTCCGGACAGAGGATGCTCCCCGATGGCACCTGCACCAGGCTTCCGGGCGGCGCAGGCAGCGACAGCGGCGGCAGCGACAGCGGTGGCGGCGGAGCCGGCAGCGCCTCGGAGGAGGCGGCGGCGGCGGCGGCGGCGGCGGGGGGCATGGACTCGGGCGGCAGGAACTCCTCTGGCGCCCCGAACAGCACCCTGAGTGAGTCTCAGGGCAGCGCCATCCTCATCTCATTCATCTACTCCGTGGTGTGCCTGGTGGGGCTGTGCGGCAACTCCATGGTCATCTACGTGATCCTACGCTATGCCAAGATGAAGACGGCCACCAACATCTACATCCTCAACTTGGCCATCGCGGACGAGCTGCTGATGCTCAGCGTCCCCTTTCTGGTCACCTCCACACTGCTGCACCACTGGCCCTTTGGCTCGCTGCTCTGCCGCCTGGTGCTCAGCGTGGATGCTATCAACATGTTCACCAGCATCTACTGCCTGACTGTGCTCAGTGTGGACCGTTACATCGCCGTGGTGCACCCCATCAAGGCAGCTAGGTACCGCCGGCCCACTGTGGCTAAGATGGTCAATCTGGGTGTCTGGGTGCTTTCCATCCTCATCATCCTGCCCATCATCATCTTCTCCAATACAGCGGTCAACAGTGATGGAACAGTGGCTTGCAACATGCTCATGCCAGAGCCCACCCAGAGGTGGCTGGTGGTCTTTGTGGTCTACACCTTTCTGATGGGCTTCTTGTTGCCTGTGGTGGCCATCTGCCTCTGCTATATCCTCATCATTGCCAAGATGCGCATGGTGGCTCTGAAGGCTGGCTGGCAGCAACGCAAACGCTCAGAGCGCAAGATCACCCTCATGGTCATGATGGTGGTGATGGTCTTTGTCATCTGCTGGATGCCCTTCTACATCGTGCAGCTGGTTAATGTCTTTGTAGAGCAGGATGATGCCACCATCAGCCAACTCTCCGTCATCCTGGGCTACGCCAACAGTTGTGCCAACCCCATCCTCTATGGTTTTCTCTCGGACAACTTCAAGCGGTCCTTCCAGCGGCTGCTCTGCCTCAGTTGGATGGACAATGCTGCAGAGGAGCCCATCGACTATTATGCCACTGCTCTCAAGAGCAGGGCATACAGCGTGGAGGACTTTCCCCCAGACAACTTGGAGTCAGGGAGCATGTACAGGAATGGCACTTGCACCTCCAGGATTACCACCCTCTAAGGAAGCATTCCTGCCCCCCTCTCCCCTACTGCCCCCCTGCAGGAGGGTGAGCGAGGCCAGGGCTGTGGTATGGGGAGGCTGGGAGGGAGGGGGTTTCGGTCCTGCCCACCAACAGCGGTGTTTGGCATAAGAAGGGGCGAAGAAAACCCCACGTCCTCGGTCTACTGCCCCTTCCCCCTTGCCCCCGTCTGCCTCCCTTGAGACTGGGTGCGTTCACTGATGCTTTGACACCCCCTTAGTAAATTGCCACACTCGTGGCAGCCACGCTCTGCCACCCCTCTGTATCTGACGAGTGGCTGTACGGGTCCCACAGCAACTCTCCCCTCATCTTTTGTACAGGTTGCCCTCCCCCTCGGTTGGCGGGACCCCCCCCCCCCGGCTGCTGAGTCGAGCCTGCCTCAGCCAAGCCCCAGCATTCAGGCTCAGACTCCCTCCCGATTGAAAGCGCCCCTGCTCAGCATCATGGATGCACCTCCCCTTCAGAGAGCAGAAATGCTGGGAAAAGTCCCCCCACAACATACACCTTGCCCTCCCCCAGGAAGGAGCAAGTAGCCTCTCTCTTCCCTCTCCCCCCTCCAATAGGAATTCAAAAGAAAGAGGGGAGCAAGAAAAACCCTGAGAAAAGAAGCACCATAGTCGTGGAGCTGTCTTTTGCCTTGCAGACAGCTTCCACTTCACTGGGGCTCTGGCTCTCTCTGCTACGCTCGGGGGAAGCAGGGCAAAAAAGGTCTTTCGGAAAAAAAAAATCTGATTATTATTATTATTATTATTGCTGTGCTTCGGAGCTGCACAGCAAGTTGCTGATAACAGGGAATAAACAGTTCTGTGACTCACAGGGAGCAGAGCACTGAGCCGGGAGTCAGGGGGAGCACTGAGCTGGGAAATGTCTGAATGTGTCCATCCGTACAATAAAGTGTGCTAATAATAAAGTTTAAAGGGAGCACTAGACTGTGAAGCCATTGTCTTGCGCCTGCTCCATCAGCCGTGAAACAGCGACGAAGGGAGCTGAGACAGTTTGGAATGACCCGGGTGGCTGCAAAGTCACTTTAGCCTCCGTGCAAAAAAGAGGCGTTCGTTTCAAAATCTCCATCGGGCTCTGAAATAAATACTTGACAAAAAAAGTAGCTGTTTGATACTAGCTATTACCCTAGCTACAGTTTCTTATGTTGCACTAAAAAAAAATTAAATGGGTTTCATATGTTGCCAATGTAATATACCGGGCCAGAGCTTCTTAATGTTTAATTTCTGAGAATTGTTGGTTTTAGTGTGTGCCAGACGTCTTTTTGTTTGATTTTTTTTATTTGATTCTTGTCATCGTGTTGTGGAAGTGTTTCTCTGAAGCAATTTATACTGTGTACTTATGTCTATGGTGGCTACTTGCAAGGTTACATTTAAAATGGGTGATGCTCAAGAAGGCTCCTTTTCAGATAAAAGGGTTGTCACTTTTTCTATCTATCTCTTTCATCTATATTGCACACCCCCCCCCCCCCCAATATACTCTTGCTTGAATTTTCTCTCTTATTGACAGAACAATTTTCATATAGACAAATGAAGCTTTCTTGTTTGATAAATGACAGCTGATTGAACAGAACCTTCTATCCCCACTCCCTCTTACCCCAGTCATCAAAATTGGTACGGACTGTGTTGAAACAAGCAGCTCTGTTTTTTGCTTCCTGCCACCTATGTTAGCAGTGTCACACAGTGGCAAGTCTCCCCGTAGCTGTGATAAATCACTTCTCTAGCACAAAACCGTGGTTGTATTAATTATAACTACTGGCAATCCGAAGCAAGAGATTGGGGAAAATCTCTAGTAGCAGCATACCCGCAGCATTGTACTGGTAGCGATGGTGCTTAAGTACAGTGTTAAGTGTAAGGTTGACAATTAAGGCATCTAGCATTTTGCAGTGGTGGATTTACTACAGGTTTTTGTTAACTTATACCCTTTAACTTTTCTCAGCAGCAAAAAGCAAGATACTACTTTGTACATTTCTTCACCAAAAACTAGGTACTGCTAAATGAATGTATGATTTTAGTATTTCAAAGTTGTCTGGTTCAAAGCCCATGGAAATGAGAGAAAAAAACTTAATTCATTTCAATGGACTGTGATTCAGCTCCTTTTAGTTTAAAAGTTGCTAATGTGGAACTGTTACACCCTTATTAAAATATTTTGTGAAAAGCTTTAACAATTGTACAGTTTCTTTTCTTCTACTTCCCAGTGGACCTCATTTAAAGAAAACATACAAATATTAGTTTTGGTAATGTTTTACATGCACATATGGCGGGGGGGAAGAGGATGAAATATCTTTATAAGCTTATTTAACTTTTCACAGAAACCAAACAGCTGTCAAAACAGTAAAATGCTCCACGATACCACACGATGCTATTTGTAGAGCTTCACATAAAACCTCACTCTCAATCTCTTCAAAATAGTATAAATCTCATAATCTTATGTGGTCTTTTTCACCCAGGCATATTGTTATGTATGGTCTGATTAAACAGAGAATCAGTCGACTTGCTACTGTTGGATGTGTTTAACATCAGACACGACGAAGCAAAAGTTAAGAAGCAGTGATTCATACCCAATATGCAGCTTTGATAAAAAGTTGAGCCTGGTTTTGTTTCTTTTTCCCATTTTTTTTTTCCACTTTGCCTCTAGACAAAGCTGTGATGGACACCTGCACACCTACCCGCACATGCACTTTAATTTCAGCTCTCCCAGGCAGAGCGCAGAGGGGGATGTTGGTCCTGGGCAGAGAAGCTGTAGCTGGAGGTGGCGCAGAGGCTGTGGGTGCCTCAGTAGATGGCAGACTTTCCTGCAGATGGATGCAGGGATTCTCTCCCAGCCAGCAGCGCCCCTGTGATTACTGCCTAAAACACCCTGCGCGGTTTCAGCTGGAAACAAAATCTGTTTATCCTAAAATAACAGTTCTTCCTGCTATTTTCCACCCTGAGTTTAGTTTGACTTTGGCAGTGGGAGAGGTGATCAACAGCTTTAAATCACTCTTAATTTGCTTTGGAAGAAAAAGCTATTTCATTCTGTGTTATTATTCTAAATAGTACAACATGACTATCACAGGGGGGAGAGGGAGAAGTTGAAATAATGTGTACCAGAAAACAAACAATCTCTTTAGTGCTTTCCAAATTGCAAATAAGGGTCTTCAGATTTCATATGAAAACAATTTGAACTAATGCTTAATTAACTGAAAAAAAAAAAAGTAGTGACGTATTTCTCAGTGACATTTTGCCTCTTGATACAGTTGTAACATAATTCATATACAAATGGGTAAACTGTAATTTACATCCTGTAGTATGGTGCTGCGTTTTCCCCATGAATTTAATATTTTTAAAATACTGCATACCCTTTGTCTTGGAAATTGTCCCTGTGCCACTGAAATCCGTGTGACTTGTGTTGTTCTTTGTTTAGCCTAAGACCTCTACGCAACAGCGTGACAGCTCTGAACAGCATCTGTCCACAGACTGGGCTGTTTCCTAGGGTACACACAAAGAGAGAGTGTTCTTCATCCGGCATGTACGTCAGGTACTTCTGCAGCATTTTCCCAATTAAAAGAAGAAATTTCTCTTCTTCCTCACTAGGCTTCCCAGAGCAGCAGCAAAGACCCATCTCATAATCCTGGGGCTGGCTGCTGTGTGCAGTTACCAGGCTTGAACCAGGCTGGACACAGCAGCACTTCGTATCTGGAGACCATGGATGAAAAAGGTGATGGCCACATCTTATGGCTTCTGCCTCTTGAGATGGTGCCTATAGCAGAGAACATCACACAGCATATGGCTTTTTTGCATTTGACACCTAAAGAACCCATCTGATTTCTTCGCAGAGGGGGAGAATCAGATTGCTGAATGTAATGTAAGCATTTGTGAAATGCCAAGTTTCCAGAGAATCAGAAATAAAAGTTTTTCTGGTGGTTTTTGAAAAATTAAAAGTATGCATTTTAAATGTATGTGGCACACTCTGCTAACTCTGTGACCATATACTCTATTTTGATCAGTTTCCAAAAATCACCTTCCTAATTTTAAATATTAAAGTAAATCTTACTGAAATAAAATGACCTATTGAGGAATAAGTTATGTAAGATTCAACTCTTCTCTGCCATATTTCCAGAACAGCAGTGTAAATTAGTGTCTTAAAATCCTGCCAAAAAATCCAAGAAAAATAATTTTTTAAAAAAAAAGCAGAAGAAACTGGCCAAGAAAGAAACATCAATCCAATGTTCTAGTCTCTGTGATTTTTCAGCCCCTAGAAACCTTACCTGACTCCAGGGCTCTGCAGACAAGAATGTGAATTATGAATCTCTAGAGGAGAATAAAATATTTTTACTGCATTGTGTATTCAGCAGTTCCATCCTTTTCAACAGAGGCCTCTTGGACCGATACCTGCAGGCTAAGCCACAGGAAGAAAGGGTAATTTACTAATTAGATTTCTCTTTAAGAATAATGCTTTTAGATATTACATTTTGTAGAGAGAAATAGCCAAGAAGAACAGGTGAACCAGAAAGTCTTTCAAAGTATGTCACTAGACGGCTACAAACCAAGCACTGTTTGACAAGAAAGATACTTTTCAATAAAAGTTAACTGTACCCACCCCCTTCTAACCTTGTTTCCCCAAAACCCTAAAGTCTGTGTTTGGCAGAGTAGCAAGTGGCCATGAAGCAGAGACAAGAAGGTGGTGTATCCTACCTGAGATATGTAGGTTTTCATTTCCAGCCTGGATGGAATACATTTGTCATTATATGCTTATCAAGTCTATGATGGGTACAGTCACCTCAAAAGCAATATAAATGTAGAGAAGACATGTCCTACTCTCCTTTTTCCCCAAAAAAAGTCTTTTCTATACAGGTTCCGATGCTGTGTGGTATGCCTTCAGGTCGCTTTGTGCGTTCTTGAGCTTCCTAACTAGAAAGGCTCAGGTAGGTGCCCAAGTGCATAGCAAACAGGAGTTGGACAGAAAATAATTATGTCTTGGGACCTGCTGATCACCGTGATGATGATGGTGATTGGATTGTACTGCCTCTGCTCTGCTTTTCAGTGTACGTGTGGGCCCTGGCAATCATAAATCTGTAAGACGGGGCAGAGGGAAGCTGCGAGCTTCTGCAAAGGGTGCTGTAACGCCCTGCTCCTCATAATGCTGAACAACATCGAGCAACGTCGGGGCCGGTGCCCACACACTGGTAAAAGTCCACAGCTGGAGAGATTGGAGCTGGGAGGAGAAGGAGGTCTTGAGGAAAAAAGCATGACTACTGTTTGATTTGGAACAGGAGTGGCTATATTTGGAGATATCCCTTTGATGTTCAGAAAGTCCAGAGTTTGGCAGCTATCACTGAGAGGTGCTGAGAATTGCCCAGCAATCCCTTTAGGAAATCATTCCCTATGCCTACTACATGGACCAACCACACACTTTTCCCCAGCTAGGATAAGATGAACATCTCCATCTGAGCTCTAAACCAGAAACAAATTGAGACTATAATTATGGTCTTTTCATTATTCAATTGGCACAAACAAGTTATAATACATCATAAAAGTATACAAAAAGTGCATTATCTATCAGAGTACCAGCTAAGGACTGAGTATCTTCTTGTTTTCTGTTAAAAACAGATATAGATGGAACTTGCCCCCTTATCCAGTCAATAAAAGACAAGGCATGGATAAAAGAAAAATTTGAAAAGTACTGCATTATTGAGCAGAAAATCAATACCAGTATCACTGAGTTTATTTTCCTAACATTGCAGCAGAATTATTTTGTATATCATTTAGTCACAGAAAGAGAAGACACTTTTAGAAGCAAAACTGACTGTACAAAATTGTCAATAAGATTTTTTTGAAGAGTTTCACATCTCTTCATGAAAACTAGAACAACTTTGATATTAAAACATGCTTATTTTACGCTTTATATTTTCTATACCATTTTGTATTCTTTCTACAAACTTGAGTATTTTCATAAGAAAAGTTGATTATTTACCCACTAGAAGACTCTTGGCTACTGTCAGTAACTGATTTCAGTGATGTTTTGAACACCTACATCAACTAAAGATCTAGTCTATGGTTCATGCCTTACAGTCATACAAATTACACAAATCAATTGCAAGACCAAATAAATGAATGAAAGAAAATTCAAGGAAAACAAAGATAAGAAACACAAAGAATGGTGGGGGTTTTTTGATGGCACAGTATATACTTTGTTTTAATTTTTATGCCAGTAGCTGTTAACTGATCACATAATGAGTCCAGAAGAAATTGAGTCTCATCTGCTACTTGTAAAATCTGCAAGATTGTACAAAATCCTCATCAGTTAACTGGGAAGAAAAGTTATGGGAATCGCTTTCTTATATGTTTGTCTGTGAAATTGTTACAGGTGTTGTGGGGGACAGGTGAGGTTTTGATTGTCACTATTGTTCCTGTTATTTATGGTGGAAAAGAAGGTAGAAGGGTTGCAGAGCTTTATGGGTTGTCATACAAGAATAGGCAAAACATTCAAGATAGATTCACATCAGGGTAAAGGACTGGGTATTTGAGGATAATGGAGATGAAAGAAGGCAAAACTGGTGGATAGCTGACACTGAACAACCTTAGAAAGAAGGAATCTGAAATGGTGAAAAATCAAGGCCAGGATGACCAAGAGAGGCTATTTTGTTAAGAAAAGGGAAAAAAGAATGGAGTCCAGGCACTATAAAGCAAGACCTGGCTTCACTATGCTAATGTTCAATTTCAAAGCAGGCAGCTGCACATAAATTAAGAAGGAAGCTAAAAAGAAATTCAAAGGATCAGCTGAAAGAGTAAAGGTTTGCAGGTGGCACTGGGACTACTTAATGATATTAGGGGATCAAATTAAACACATATTACCTATCAAAAGAAGGCATTAGAAGACCATATTCCCATCAAGAAATCTAAAACCGGTACACAACAGAAAAGGACATATTGAAAGTTGAAATCAAATAGAAATAAAGAAAATAGAATAAAAGGTGAACTTTAGCAAATAAATAGTAAAACTTTAAAACAGGGCAAAAAATAATATTTGAGGAACATCTGCATAAAGACAACTACCAGTAGAGCTGGAAACTAAACAGTGTACTTACTGCTGATAAATAACAATTGTACTTAAGAGTGTTTCTGGAAGAAAAAGCCATGAGGAAAAATCCGTGAAATCTCATTGCCTGTTCATTATGGACTTTTTTTTTCTTTTCTCTTTTAATTTGGAAGAGGGGCAATGCATAGGTCTGTGGAAATTCATCAGAATGAAAAGTTTGTAGGAGTAAGTCAGTCTGTGGATGGTACAAAACTATTAGTAGAGGCTTGTGCTCCTCTAAGAATTCAGAAGGAATTCCTTGATGAAAGAGCAGTAACTGTGGGGAAACCTGCTGGAAACCCACAGATCCCTCTGTGCCGGGGCTTGTCCCACTTAAATATCTCATCAATGATCTGGAAAAGACCTGAGGGATAATTCTTTCAAAACATCAGCACAGTTCTTTGCAGCCATTAAAACAAAGAAATTATTATGTCAGTAACTTCTAAAAACCAGAAAATACTGTTAAGCCATCATAGAAGACCATACTGTACCTGCATCTCCAACCATTTCTAAATTTGTATTTCACAAGGAATCTATTGTTATAAGGTGCAAAAAAAGAATAATAAAACAATCAGATCTTGAGAATTGCTCCTAAAAAAACACTTAATAGACTCCACAACCTGGGATAGAGAGGGTGAAGGAGTGTATGGAAAAGGTGTGGAAAATCAAGGTGATGAATTGGTCTACTTTTTTATGTCACATGTAAATAAATTGTGCAACTAATTGATACAGTATGGTTGGATGCCAAAAGTAATAAATCAAATCCAAACTCAAGGGACAGGTTGGTGGAAATCTACCAGGCGTGACATGAAGTCAGTCCCAAACTCCAAGTCTTGCAACCTTAGAGCATCCAGGAGAAGTGTCACTTAGAGATGTCAGGTTTCCTATTCTATTTCCTAAAGCATTTGATATTGTCAGAGAGATATTATTGACTTAGATGACTTGACTTATGTTCCCGTGTTATTTATGTTTCAGAGAACAATGTAACGCTTTATCAGTCCAAAACACAAGACCTGCTGGTTACATTTTCTGACATATTACACCCTATTTGCTGTTCCTGGATTAACAAGTGAAAATGTTTATTTGTTCACAAAACACCAAATTTTGAGTATCAAACACCTGAAAAAATATGCAGCCAGAGGATAGGTACCTCGCCTACAGCCAAGCAGTCCTTCAAGTCTGCACTAAGGCAAAGGGAGAAGACTTGCTTGCAAACAGATGACTCCCCGTTAACATTCACTTTCCAGAACTCTACAAGTCCAGAGGGGAAAAGCAAGGCTGCATACTGAGGGGAAAAAAAAAGAAAGGCATGAAGTTTAACCTCTTTTGAAAACCTGGCAGAGTGGTTACTGTTGCTGCCTTGCTGTGTTTGCTTTTCAAGTCAGTTATATATCATTAGTGAAATGTATGAATCACCACTCTACGGCCTTGATAAATGTCCACATCCTGAAGAAATAAAAAATATTATTTCTAGAAAGAACTAAGTTGCATGTACCAGTGATTAAGCTCCATGCAATAAATGAGGAAAGATAATGAGGTCTGAAAACATGAAAAAAAATTATTAAGTGATAGGAAATTATACTTCCTGGGGGAAGCACAGAATCCATTCATTTTTTAAATCTTCTTTAAGCTATATACTACACTTGAAAAGGGAGAAAAAAATCTTTGAAATATTTGAATTTTGCCCATGTCCACTTTTAGATTCCATGTTAATCCCATAACACACTTAATGAAGCCCTCAGCAGTATAAATCATTATTAAAAATTTGGGGGAAATTAAAATTTTACTTCTGATTATTTGATGAATACAAACCATTAAAAATTCATCACATGTTCATGAATAAAACGTACAGCTTACAAATGATATACCTACCAGTCAAACTATCTTTGGAGGAATTAAGGAAATCTAAAAATTAGCAATTCATAATTGGCAACAGGGGACAGTATCTGTCACAGACCACTGACAGATGAGAGGTTTGGACATTCCTACTCATTGCAGAAATCACCATTTTTAAATGTGGATTCCCGGATTCTTGTGTCCACTATTTCATTAGCGTTATTATTACGCCCAGTCCTCTAATCAAGAGCTGGGGTCTACAACACTAGCTATTACCCCAGGGAATTTACAATTTTAAAAAAGCAAAGCACCTAATATGAATCACTGCATTTGAAAGTATTAAGCTATTTAAAATCTCTCATACAAATGTATCCATTGTAAAACTCACAGATAAAAGATTTATGTGATTCATATGGTTTTAATATGGACCGAAATAATGTTTTTCCTTTACTGGAAAAATATGCTAATACAATATGTTTAGTCAAAGGACATGTATGTAACATGAGGGAAAAGGTCAAGATTTATCTCCATCTCTGCTATGTTTTGGAAAAATATTTACATTTGATTGTGTGTTTTACATATGGCGTTAGATAAGAATTAAATGCATCCAATTTCATAATCAGACACTTTTATTATAGCAGTCTTTATTATGGTTATCTGTACTCACATTGACCTTACTTATTCTCCTCATTAGAGGAAGAGAAATTAATGAATTTCAAACCTGCTCAGGTTCCAGTCAAATCCAAATGCTATTGGTTTTGTATTCTACTGACTGCAAAAAGAAAGTAGAAACCCAAATAGACATAACAAGAATCTCTAACGTGTTAAAACAATAGAAGCTATGGTAAATCTATGGTCATTTAGCTGTGCTTTGAAAGGACACAAAGCACTGTGAGCTTGCTTTCTGAAAAGTGACTTGCACAGCTGGAGACTCAGGTTAGATGATTTTTTTTATTTTATTTTAGACTTGTGTTTTACAGGCATTTAAATATAAGTAGCCTTCCTAGGCTTTCTTTACAGTTGATGTAGAGCAATGGCACTTGTAGGATGCAATTCATTTACACTGTTTTCAGTATCTAGTCTAAAATGAAAAAAATGATCAGTACATACTTCTCTCCATGGGCTGTAAGGGAGTCCAGATGAGCTGTTAGAGATGTCTACACCTGGTGAAATGGATCCCCTCCTTAGATACAAAAGAGTCCAGTTTAAGCTGAGTCAAATTATAAACCAGGGGAAAACATAACAGTATCCTAATGCTTAATTCTGAACCTTGAGTGTAAGAACTCAAGAAAGAACTTTGAAAATCAAAATGTGATTTCACAGTTAGCCAAGGCAAAGGAGCAAAATGAGAATAATGAGACGGGTTCATGGCATGCAAGAGCATGACCTTGCACATTTTAACTGAATAGTCTGAGTCAAATCCTGAACAACGCCAAAGAAGCAGTGAGTTACAGGCACTTAACTCAGCATTTGGCTGTGGGATTTGGTAAGAGTCCTGAAACAGGGACTGAGAGTATTTCTAGAGCTTAGAAAAACATACCTGTTGTACAGTCCCATTAAAAGTTCAGCCATCTGATTCATGCAAAAGGGGAAAACATAGAATAGTGACTTAGAGAGGCTTTCATTCATTTTACTTGCTATTTGCTTATACAGTTCCTAGGGGAAGAACAGAGCTCCACATAAACTGCCAGCTAAAACAAATTACTTACAGTGACAGTAACGGGTGGTATTAAGACAAAAGGCATTAGTGGGTAAGTCATTTTCCAAGTCTATGCACACATGAAAGTAGAATCAAGCCTCCTACTGAAGCTAAAAAAAGCCTGCCTTCTGAAATACAAATGTCAGATAAACAGACTGAAAAAGTATGCAAATTATGAGACAGGTTTGTGATGAGTACCGATCTGACCTAGCTGGATTTCATTCCTGCCATGATATAATGGAATTTATGACTATAGGCAGCCTGATGGCTCACAAACGTCTGGGATCCCCTTAACAAAAGTGACAGACTGTTTCCCAGATAGCAACAGCCTATCATCATTAGGCAGAGAGAGGGGAGGAAAGGAAAAACCCACGCTATATCATACTTTGTCCTTAGCAGATGCTTGCACCAGATTAATCTTTGCTTGCAAGAGGTTAGAATACACATTATTGTTTGAAATGGATTTCTCCAAACTCAACAGGAAAGTGACAAAATGAAAGCAATAGTCAGGTCAGCTCTAAACAGAGGAAAACAAACAAAGCATCTTTAAAAAGAACATCTCAGATCTTAAAGTTCTTTCAAGGGATGGAAATATTTCCCTACTCTCCCCGCACCCCAAAAGGCATGGATGAGATCCAGTTACTTGTGTCTTACCGCACTCAGAAAACCTGGAATCAATATTTAGCATTACCACTTTAATTGAAAACCAACACCATCATAATAAGAATTGAGCATGAGCACTACGAACTGCAAAGAAAGCAGAAAACTGCAGTGATCAGGAAGAAAGCTGCTGTAAGGGAATTCCCAAGGGAAATCACACAGGAAGTGTTTACCTCATTAAGAAAGGGGCACAAAGGGCGAGTCTGTCTGTCCTGACTCTCGAGGGACTCCAGAGAAAACAATATACCCGACTAAAAAGAATGGGATTTGCATGATGTATTTGGACCCGTGTAAACTCATTTCCACAGTGCAAAGTTTACCAGCACCTTGTCTGGTTTGATTCTAAGGGAGCCACATACTGCACACAGAAACCGAGTTTTGCACCAACACACCTTAGGAGAAACACTGCAACTGGAATTGTTCTGCTACAGTAAAAATGAATACTGTATGAAGTAACCAGGACACAAACAAACAGAGCAGCTATTTAAGGTTTAAATCATCCTTTATTCTTTTCATCAGCTGAAGTATAAAACTGACTCTCCATTAACCTCCCACTTCCTCAGCAATTTAATGACCTTCTAAGTATAGAAATGCTCTTCATTTATAAGAATGTCAATCTGAAAAAGTATGGGTCACAGGTTCCTCCAAAACCCCTGCAGTTCACCTCTCCAAACACTCCAGCAATTCGAAAGCAAACGAGAGCCTCCAGGGACCACTCAGCTAAGGAGCGACTTCTAAATTAGAAGATGTGAGCGCCCGAACTGGTCCCCTTTACACTTGTGCCAAAGAAGGGTTTCCGAGAGGATAAAAAACCACAACTGTTGCTGCAGAGAAGCAATCGTTCTCTCGACCGGCCTGCTCTATTGACGTTTTACTTATGTCAACACCGACATAACCGTTTTTCAGACCGACAGAAACGCTTCCCTGCCCAAAGGCGTGGAATTCCTGGGGAAAAAAAAAAAAAAAAAAAAAAAGTCTTGCAAGTCCTGCTCGTCTCTCGGCGACTCTTCCTCGGCTCCCCGCGGCCGCCGCGCTGGGGACGAGAGAGCCGTGGGGGCAGCCGAGCCCTGCCCTGGGGTGGCAACTGGATGGGGGGGGCTAGTCGCCCGCTCCGCTGGGCTCCCCGCAGCCCGCCTCCGCCTTGCTGCCGGCGTCCGGCGGCTCCTTATCCCCTCGGCCCTCGGATTTCGTGTTGAAGCAGAGTTTGAAGACCCCCAGGACGGTCATCACCAGGATGACTAGCACCACCACCGCCACCGTCACCAGGATGAAAACGTAGTTGGAAGAAGAGGAGGAGGAGGAGGAGGAGGGTGGTGGAGCTGCCGTCTTCTCCCTGCCGGCGGGCGGCCCCGCGGAGCCTCCGGGTGGCGGGGACCCGCCACCCGGAGGCTCCGCGGGACCGCCCGCCGTCGTGGCGGTCGCCCCCGTAGCCACACAGGGCGTCTCCTCCCCTCCGCTACCGGCGCTCCGGTATCCGCAGGGGCAGAGAGGGTCCTCATCCCCCTTCCAGGCGAAGCCGTCCCGTTGGGGCTGGCAGGTGAACCGCACCTCCCCGCCGAGGCAGGCCACGCTGAGCACGGTGCCCGGCGGGCTGAAGCCGGGGCCGGCGCTGCTCTCCTCGAAGGGGAGGCGGTAGTCCAGGCGGAGGGCGGTTGCGGGGCGGAGGTCGGGACAGGCGCCCTCGTCTTGGTACTTGCAGGCGTAGCCCTGGCTCGGCCGCTGGCACGGCCGCTCCTTCCAGCCCCAGCCGGCACCGCCGACGCCGGGGGCAGCCGCCGCCGCCAGGTGCAGCCCGGCACAGCGGGCCGTGAGGCAGGAGCGCACGGGCTCCTTCGCCCACCGGCCCAGCGCCGCCGGTACCTCCCGCGGGGCCGCCCCGCCGCCGCCCTCCCAGGAGAAGCCGCGGAGCGGCTGCTCCCCGTCGGTGCAGGCGGAGGCGTTCCTCTTCAACCCGACCCAGAAGAGCGAGGGCGCCGACCTCTCCGCCGCCTCCGCCAGCAGCCCCAGCAGCAGCCCCAGCTCCTCCTCGCCGCTGACCCAGGCCAGCTCGCCCCGCCGGCGGACGCAGGCGCTGCGGGCCTCGGCGTAGGAGCTGTTGGCCAGGTGGGCGCTGAAGCAGGCGCCGGCGGCCTGGCAGCGCACGGCAGCGGGCGGCGGGGGCCGGCCCAGGGCGCAGGCCGCGGCCAACAGCAGGTACCAAGGCCCGGCCCGCCTCATCCCGGCGGCGCGGCGGGCCGAGGAGCTCGGGCTGCCCCAGCGGCTGTGGCGGAGCTGGGCCCCGGCCGCCCGCCCCGTCCCAGCGCCTACCCCGCGGCCCTCCCCCGTGCCCGCCGGAGGAAACGTGTCGGGAGCCGGGGGTGACCTCGACATCCTCCGCCTGTTGGCGGGCGGGTGACCGCCGCTCCCCGCGCAGGCAGGAAGCGTTCGCCCTGCCCGGCGGGCGGGAGTCCAGCCTCGGGCCAGGAGGAAGGTGGAAAATGCCGGTACCCGCTCCGCTGTCGGGGGTGGCCAGGCCCAGAGCTGCAGCGGCGGAGCCGGGGCCACAGCCCCACCTCAGGTCTGAGTGGTGGAGGTGCCCGGGCCCGTCCTGCCAGGCTGTTGCACTTCCAGGAGAAAAATGGTCCAGCTTCAACGCACTTTTCCTCAGAAGGTGGAGGTTTCTGGGTTAGGTGAGGCCAGGCAACCAACCCCCGAGCTCCTACGGCATCTGATTGAGCTGTTGAGCTGACTGTTTTCAAGCAAGTTGGCCTAAACGCATAGCACACCAGGTGTCCTCACTGATTTCCAGTAGGTTGTTCTTAATGGAGTTTAATTGATACACTGCAGCTGGTCCTCGGTAGGCAGCTATGTGACCTGACATGGGCAGGATGCAGGAACACCTGCAAAACCACAGATGAAATGCAAAGTTCAATCTCACTGCCTCACGAACTGAGAGCATCTCCAAAGCAGCCTCCAGGCAGAGGCACCGCAGAACTTGGTCCATGCTAGAGAGAGCCCTTGTTCACGAGAGAGAGTTCAAAGCTGCTGTTCCCACCCATGTATCAGGGATTCCAGCAGACACAGTTTTCCACTGTGCTTTGATCTTTCCAACAGCAGAGCGGGAATCTCAAACATGTTCAGGAAGGTGCCTCTGAGTCCATCACAGTTCTTTGTTATCTAAGTGCAGATGTTCTACTTGTCCAGCACACAAGACTAATCACATCCATTAGGGTCATACATGTGTTTTTCAACACCTTCAGCTGCAAGTCACTTGAGTGTGTTTAAAATCCTCCTCACCAATCTTCCCTTACTTTCCCACAGCAGCCTACGTGTCGCCTATTTCCGTAGTCCTTCCTGGGATGTCTGTCTGCTGTTGGCTCGCGTGTGCATTCAGATACAGCAACATCCGAGTCTCCTCCCCAGGCGTTTTATGTGTCACAAACCCACGGGCATATTGTGTGCTTTTCATCTTCCAGCTTTCCCCTTGCAAGAACCGCTGTCGATGGTTTTGGTTTGTGAGTGTGATGTAGTACAGATTCCTAGCATTTGAATACCCACAAAAAAAGGATAAAAAAAAGCATAAAATGAATAATTTTACTGGAATTTAAAAAGAGTAAGGTTTCTCATCAGTTGCAGACTGTGGAGGCGTGAGTTCTACAGTCCTGGATCAAGGCTCCAGGTGGACTCAGTCCTGCACAAAGTGCCCTGACTGCTCCAGGACGTTAGTAGGCTCTGCATCTGTTCAGCTCTTTCTGAAGAATCAGAGGGGAAAAAAAGTGGATGATAAGTCCCATTCAGCCAGCTTGTGACTGACTTGCACAGATCTCATTGACTTCACTGCTGCCTTCTTGCTGGGGAATGCTGAAAAGCCTTTGCCTAATACGCCGCTGCAAACCTGCAGCTTCAGTTTGTTTCCTCTTTCAAAATTGACTTCATTTATTACAGCTGAATAGAAACTAACTTTTATAAATAGAAGGAATAATGCAGAAGGCCCAAATTTTCCATTTCATGCTTCAAACCTAAGGTTCTGTCCCTGGGGAGGAGAATGCAGCTCATTCTGTGAAAACCTTGGCTCCCTTGCTTCCCTTCTCAGCTGTCAGCAAGGGCATGATTTGAGCCATCTGGGATGGCCTTTGTGTCGGGCACTACCAGCTCATTTCGCACAGGCCATGACTTTAATTTCCTAGGCTATATTTGAACCAGCAATTGGGAAACAACAGGTTAGCCACCAGTGCCCCAAACAGCCCAGTCTCATCGGAGGATCTTGCACAGAGGGATGAAAATGCCACATGCCAGAGCTGAGGGCTTTCACCAGGGGCAGTAGGGACAGTAGCTGTGTGTGCCTCTGGGTCTGCTCTTTTCTTCTCTGGCTGCCCCCGAGAGTCCTGCAAAATACTTAAAAAGTAACACGTCTACTAGATCTCCAGAAAACAGCTCTTCCTCTGGTTTTGAACGTTCTCTTGGATCCATTTTAAGTAAATAAAGCATTTTCATAAAGTGTCTTCATGGGGCTTTTCAGGAAGTCATCTTTTTTTGAAAGAGGGGATTAGCTACTCACACACAAATGCTGGTGCCAATCAGCATGTGAGGCAACCAAACTTCTACATATAAAGAATATTACATGAATGTGAGTGTCATATGACTGATTGAAGTGCAAGTTCTAATGTAGCTGCTTTGCTCAGTAGTAAAAATCTTATTTAGTTGTAGCCATTCCTTAATCTTCTGCCTATAAGATCTGAGCCTTTAAAAAAAGAGTGGTTGGCTTTAATTGTAATTTTATTAAGAGCCATTAGGTTTTTTATTTCATTGCCATTAGTTTTTTTGTTTCATTATGTCAATGTATCTGTCTTATAATAGTATGTACATTTCGACTAAGGAGTAGTGAGAGAAGGACTGAATTAATAAAGCTACTTTTCTCTTTTAGAGTGGATTCCTTCCTGCATTCAACTTCAGGGCTTAGGGGGGTATATTTGCTTTAGAAGTAGTCTCACAGAGAGATGCAGAATCCTGTTCTTACTGAGAGTTGTAATTTGCTTTGCAGAGGTAGATGGATGGTGCAATAAAAGAGATTTTCCTGGCTGTGATGGGGACAAGCAAAATGACTGCCTAACGCTGCGATCCATAGGGCATAAGTAAGTTCACTAATGTGGCTAGTTACACTTCTCATTCCCAAAGGGGATACAAGAAAACATCTGGAAATGGATCTGTCTGCCCATTCTGCCACAAACCTGGAAACTGTGTCTAACAGCAGAAGCAGCTACAGTGTCTCTTCTTTTCTAGCGTAAAGGAAGGCTGCTTAATGTGTACCTCCCTTTATCACCTGTCTGTACAGGTGAAGAAACCTACTGATGTTGGTTGGATGATACAGGTTTCTTTGGAGTTGGAAACTTTGGAGAGAGAGCAAAAAAGACAGGAGAAGAGCAATAGTCTGGCAGCACTGCCTGTTTGCATGGCTCCAGCCTTTTAGCTTCCTGCAGCCTTGTGGAGTCTCCATGGGTTGGCACTGGAGAGGGTGCGTTGTCCCTTTGAGCCGGCTCCTTCCCCTCATCCCACACCCCAGCCATTATCTTTACAGGAACCTACACATCCTTCTGCTGAATTTATCGTGAGTAAAGTCAAAACATATTCCCCATTTTTCACTGCTGTGCTAAGAAAGAGACGATAATTTAAACAAGCCAATGGAAACAGGTATTCTGAAAAAGTGAGAATCACAGTTTTTTGACAACATGCCTCAAAATATAGTAATTAAATCCTCCTTTCCTCACTCAATGCTTCATGAAACTGATATCTGTATTTAAAATGTGGTTTATCAAATAATAAGGCAGCTCTACATTTCACATGTAAGTTCTGTTTAAGCAAAGTATTTTCTCACAAAAAAGTTATCTTGTTTAAGAAAATACTTAAGTTAAAAATCAAGTCAATAAGAACTGACTCATTTTAACAGTGTGCCAAGATTTCTCATGAATTTCCCTGCATTCAGTCAAACAACTTGTAATTGGGAGTAAAAATGCCAGGTGGACTCTGACAGACTTTTGTTACTTTTCCAGGGAACAGGACAAGAAAAGAAAATAAGAATTTCTGTCTTATTGTAACAATTTGCACGATCGCAAGAATTTAATTATCAATCTCTCAAAAGGACTACATAGATCACACGGTTCACTTACACAGTTTGGAAAATATAACCCAGCAGGGGTCATGCAAGTTCCTGTCTACTGTAATAACAATTTCCAATTACATTATCACATAGATATGGGACTTTTTGAAAGACAAGGAATAATGTTTAACTGCTGTTGTGAACACAGTGGTATATCTGTTACGTTTATGGCATAAAATATAACTAATGCTGATCTGCTGAAGGGACATTTAATAAATTGACTGTATTGGCAAAACCAAACAAATAAAAAGATGTGGCTGTAGCTGTACCCAGTATGCATATGTTCTCCTTACAGCCTGCTCAGTTTAGATGTTCATGTTTCCGTTACTAATTATGCAAGAAAATAATGTATTCTGTTAACACTTCCATTCATCTTTAATGAGTTATTAAGAAAGATTCCAATCCTGTAATTAGCCAGGGGAAATGAACTCCAGAACTCTCAAATTAAACACTTTACATCTTTTCCAAAAATACAGTAGTCTATAAATATTTCTTATTCTCACTCTAGCCCACTCTCCTTCCTTTTGTTGACTGGATAATTCATACTCGTTCTGTCCCAGCCTCCAAATTCTTCACATAGCCATGTCTGGTTGCCCCATTTGAGCATCATGTTTAGTGTACACTGGCACAAGGGGCTCCACAGGAACTGGAGGCAGGGTATGGCCATATTCTACGTTTTGCAGTTAAAAATGTCAAAAAAGGCAAAAGCACTGAAATGTGTCATAGTATGATCACAGAATCCCAGAATCCCAGAATCTTAGTGGTTGGAAGGGACCTTTGAGATCATCAGCCTTCCCTGCATCATCATCTCTTTTCTGTACCTCGAATGACAAACACCCATCAGTGGTCAGAGTTTTAACTGGTTTGATGCATTTTAGTGGTCCATATGAAGTGTCTGCATGCAGCAGAATCTGAGCTTTCAGTTGTGTTTATGTGTGTGTACCTGTATTTAGATGTTTGTATCTGTATGTGTAGAATAGAGTAGAGTGGAATGGAATGGAATGGAATGGAATGGAATGGACAAGGCTGGGAGCGCAGCACAGGGTTAAGTTGAGGGAATGGAGAGCTGCAGCCTAGAATAAAATGAGTAGGCAGGAAAAGAGGGAGTAGACACCAAAAGAAGATGATAGGGAAGGAATCCAAAGAAAAGACCAAAATAAGATCATTTACCAGTGCAGAAGTACCAGAGTGGCAGAGGGAGCCGAGGGGCTGTGTCCCTGCTGCTGCTGCCCAGTGTGGCACACGTGCTGGTGTGTGAAGCGGTGGTGGTGACCGCAGGCTTGTTTGCACAGCTGGGCAGCTGTCCCCAGCAGCCTGACACCAGGCGGTGCAGGGCTGTCAGCAGAGTAAAGGATAGTGACAGCTCAAATGAAAGGTAGTTATTGCATAAAGATGGCTGTGGTTCTTCAAACATCTTCCGTTAGGCCGCTGTGGGAGACGCCCCGTGTACTGAGGGACGTTCGCAGCCTTAAAGCTACTCTGTGGCTCAAAGACTATCCCCTAAAAAGCATTATTGTCAGAACGAGTTTGTTACCTTCTTTATGCCTTTCTGGTCCATAGGGATGTTAACAGCAGCTTGTGTAAACCACAGGTTTCGGAGGTCTGGGAAAATGTTGTGCACGGTTCTAATGTCCTCCTATCCTAGAAAAAAAAACCCAAGAGATATGAATGAGAGATTAATCCTCATTTACCTATATTCTGTTATAGGTTTCTAACCTTTTATCAGGTTTAGACCGAAATAAAAACATTTTGGGAAATTAAGGAATTCATTTAAAATGAGAAACTGCCACTTTTTTAGTATTTTCCTACAGAATTGTAATTATACAACAAGCTTCTGGGACTGGCAGACTTTTTGGGATGAGGCAAAGTTTCCTAGGGAAATAAAGTAAAATAGAAGGAAATCTAGTGGTAAAGAGTTGATTTCACTTCCTGGCCTTTTGCCCAGACTGACCATTTAAGAGAGAGAGACTTGAAGTATTTGCTTGAAAATGGGCAAGGGGTACAGACTAGTAAGAATAAATTTGAGAGAGAGCAGCTGTGAGATGGAGAGGCAGCAGATGCTTGTCTACACAAGCAGTTAATTCAAAATGAAAAAAATAAAAGGAAGGAAGAATATTCTGAGCCTAGTGAAATAATTGTTGTCATGGAGGTTAGGGGAGATAAACATGCCTTTTATAGAAATATTTATTGCCATTTTTTTTATGAGACTGGCCAGACTTAAAAGGTTCTAGTTCACTTTACTGATGCATTTTCCCCCTTTCCCTTTATAAATAATGGCCTTTCTTGAAGTATTTCCTTCTCAAGAAAGTCTAATGTTTTAAATGTTCTTCATTGTTTGCTCACTAAAGATAGACGCAGACTTTAGATTATATGTATACTATCGAAAAGAGGGAGATTTTAGAGAATCTTGCTGTATGGCACATCGCTTTTTTCCTCTTCTGTTTATCACAGTAAAAAGACCAAGAGTGCTGTCATTTGCACTTCTATGATAAATGTGCATCCAGCAGTACTTGCTTTTGTTATCCTAAATGGCTCTATACTAATAAAATGGTACCTAGGATCCTGAAATTTTACGTGACATAAGAACCACAAGGAAGTTATCATTAATCTCTCGAAGAAATCCATGGCGAAAGTAGATAGGCTCAAGATGAAACAACATTAGTGTCTGCCTAGAGACTTCCCACACTCCAGGATGTGGGATATTCGGAACTGGGTGTTAGTCTGTGTATAATTAAACCAGGAAAATTAAAATCATATTTTAACTAAACAAATGCTTATTTTCCAGAAATGGCTCATGGTCTAAGTGTCTTTTCTGTATTTCTTTCATGCTAAGGCTAAAATCCTAGCAGGTCTGAAGTTTTTCACAATTTAAATGAAATAACTATCTCTCTTATGACATATGAGAATGATATTTTTCAGTCTTAAAAATTAAGGTCTATCAATACTAAAGGCATCAAAGACTGTTTCTATGAAGAATAAAACAAGCTTATATTTAGCAAACTCATTTCAGGACACACAATCACAGATTCCATACTTTAGCAATTAAGCCAATACAAGGTAGAATTGATCTACATTTTCATCCACAAGCAGTTTATGGTATTGTGATTATTGTAATGTTATTTTTGTATTATGGTTGTATGTCAGGCCCTGGTTTCCTTGTGTGGTTATTCCCATTAGATTATACCATATAATATCAGCAAAGATACAGTCGTTGTACTGCTGATATTGGTATCTCAGGGCTGCAGACAACACGGAAACATCATGTGTCTCCAGTAGAGCTGTGCAGAATGACTCCCATCGGAGTCTGCAGCTCATCTGTTCTGGGGGGGGTGTGTGTATGTTAAACCAGAAGTGCACACATGCAAATTGCATACTGGTATGTAATGGGTGTGCATATGCTCATTCTGCTCATATCTGAACATTTGTGATTATTCATTCCCTAATATTCTGGGAATCCTTGTGAAACATATGCAATCTATTCATATGATAAAATAAAACCCTAACTATTGTTTAGCTGAAGACAAAACCAAACAATATCCATATAATAATATTTAAAATAAGCCATGAATAATAGGATGTGAAAACAAAAGTTGGCCTCGCTTCCTGGCATCATTTAGAGTGATGCCAGCCAGAGGCTGCACTTGGAGACAGTCAGTGGGCAGAGGTTGTCCCCGAAGAGACGGACTGTCATCACTGCTCCGCTGGTTTCAGCATTCAACCACCATATATGTTTTCTACTTTTATGTGGTACAAAATCACAGTACAGTAGTTCACTCCTCAGTGCTCATCAAATACAATGTAAGGTGAGGGAGAGGCTAGGATCTGCAGGAATTTATTTTAGGTACCAACGAGTTCTACAGCCAAGTTCCCTGGGAGGTTTGTTCTTACTCAGCAGCATTTTCCCCCGTAAGGCAGGCACTAGCAGTGGGTTTCATGCCGTTGCTCCAGCTGCCCATTACTTGGGAGGATAACTTGCAATCCAGCCGCACCCCTTGGCACTTGAGTTCAAAGGGCCTTGGTTTCACATTCATTGAATAGAAAAGGTCAGTAAGAGGTGAGGGACAATTGAATGTTAATAAATAATAAGGCCTGAGAGCTGCGTGTGTTTGACCCATCCTTGCTGATGTGATATCGATCTGAACTAGGAGAGAAATGTCAAAACCTTCCCCACCCAGAGGTCTAGAAACACTTCTGACATGTGTCAGTAAAAGATAAGAATAAGACGAAGAATATATTAGCAGATGCCACAGGGAATAAAACATAAACAACCCAAGAACAATAGTTACTATGCGTCAGCATAGTAATATAAGATATGCATATTTGGCAGAATTTGTTCTCCTTATGTCCATTCCTTCACGCTAATCAGAGCATGCCAAAGAGACTTCTTCTGGGGGGAGAGGTCAGGTACAAGGAGACCGCATAAGGGTAAAGTGGTAGGTTCATGGGACTGCAGCTATGGCCCCACATAGAGGGGTGGAAGGAAGGTTTGAAGGTAACAGATTTGGTCTACACAGACTGTCCACGCTGCATATATTCTGAATGGGAGGTGTCCATCCTTCATATTTTACGCTGAGAGCACCCAACTGGACACATGAAGGAATCTAGGCATCAGGCTACCATTTCCAGTTCCAGAATGGATCTTCAAAGCCTCTCCTATGCCATGTTTCAACCCTCTAGAAGCAGCTCCCCTACATACTTATTTTCCTTCCTGTAAAGTACTTTACACTTTCCCATTAGACATGTGTACAGCTTGACTTTACACTCAACATTTTCAGAACTGTCCCTTCTGTATTATTCTTCTGCTTTGATCTCAGATAAATCAAATTATCTAAACGCACCTACTGTATAAAGTCTTGCACAAAATACAGTCAAATAGTAAAAGGGCAAATAAGGGAAATCCTGTAAACTGTAAGTTAAGGCATTTTTCATGACGAAGCAGAGTTACTTCTGCTGCAGTGATTATTTATGTATTTTATATCCAATGAAAAAAAAATATCTACTGATACAGAGACCCATCCGAGGTTGCCTGATCTTCTCCTGAAGTGTGAAGTTTTGCTCTACATCCCTGGTCCCCAGTCTGACAGAGGGAGGATCTGAGCATATATTTCTGACATTCAAGTAAGCATATTAATCACTGAGCTGTCTTTTTTTTCTTCTTTTTTTTCCTATTTAGAGACACTGACTACATAGCAGTTTTCTGATGCATTGGAAGTCAACCAGGAGGGATTTGGACTCAACAAACCTCTTTTCCTTCTGTCTTCTCTGACAGAAAGGGCTTCAATCTTTCTTCATCTTCAAATAGCTAGTAACATGCTGCATTTGACACTGATTGTTCCTTTGAAGTCAATACGAATTTGAGGCCTGTCTGCAGTATTCAGATTGTGTTGCAAAGGAAAGAGCTCTTGCAGAAACACCTAGAGAAACAGTGCTTTTATGGAAATGTTCTGTATTAGTCTCCTGCCACATCAGGATCAGGACAGCAGCGTTTGCTGCTGTAAAGCCAGTGAGAATCATCCACTTTTAAATATATTGGTTTTAGTCTTACCCATGCTTTGCGCCACTGTATGAAAAAGGGATTTTTATTCTTTAGTGTTTAAATACTAAAAGGGGAAAAAAATTTACTTCCTTCAGTAATTCCCAAAGACTTCAGTGTAATGAAACCTAGGGGAATGAATATACTTAATCTTAGCTAAAATCTCAAAATTATGTTTTAGTAAAGATGCAGAAGTAATTGTGACTTCAAGCCCCTGCTCACAATGGATAACATTTCCAGGGGAAACAGGAAGGGGGCTTGGTTGGTGTTTTTGATTTAGCCAGACTCCTTTGGTGAGAGACAGGCAAGGGAGGCAGACCGACAAGATAAAGCTTTCGACTCTGAATCCTCCATCCAGATTGGCCATATCAGTCACTACAAAGAATTTATTCTGTCCTTCTGACACTGTAAAGATTAGCTTACTAGTTTAATTATAATTTTTGGTTGGTCGTTTGTTTTTTTTTTTATATGAAGGCAGTATCCTGTAAGTACAAGAAAAGTCTGTAAGAGCCACTGGATTTTCAGTTTCTCTCAGGAAAATAAGTTAAACGGTATTAAGGAATTTTATAATAATTTAAATTACTTTCTTTCTAGGTCAAGCAAATGAAATATCCTTCCTTGAAAAGGAAGACCTTTCACTTTAAACTTCAAGTTTAAACTTTTATAATCACACATATTTATTGCATGTATATATGCAATGCCAGTTCAGAAGTGTGCTTGAATACTTGAATGCATTGCTGATAGGCTGGATTTACGGCAAGTGGACCAGAGGGCCATGAAACCTTGCTTTCCTCATCCCAAAGGGACCGAGATGCTGCTACTGTTCAGTAGTCTGGTATGCTTGTCACCATTAATGTTCCCCCTAATTTATTTCGCTGTGTGTGACAAATGACCACCTGAATACCAATGTGAACTTGTAGTGCTAATTCGCATGAGGCCAGTAATGGGACAGGAAAATAAATGAGTTTGTAAGTCCCCTCTGTGCTTTTGATATTCTGGGGCTCACTCAGTTCGTGGCATGTGTTTCCACAGCTTCATGGCTTCTTCACCGTGTTAGAAAGCAAGAAAAAGTTATTTTGCAGAGCAAATACGTTCCTGACAGGCCCCCAAATTACACTGTGTCCAGGAAAGCAAAGCTGCTTCACTGAAAGTGACCTTTTTGTGCAAAAACCTCGATCAGACTGAAAATACACCTTCCCAGTCAAGTTGTCATTTTGAATTCCAATAACAGGTAAAAAAAGAGGGAGAAAAAAGAGAGGCATGGAGAGAAATCACCCTTTATGTGGCTGGGAGCAATATGGTACCTCCTGCTCAGGAGGAAAAGCCCTGAGAGAAGTGTGTGCACATAAAAACTGTATAAATATGGATATGTAGAAAAGAAAATCTTTACTCTCATTTAAAGCTGTGGGAATTTTACCACTAGATTCAGAAAGGCTAGTATGCCCTCCAAAGCACATCAGAAAGTATGAATCAATGTTTTCTGGAAAAATTATTGAAATGTGTCAATCAAAATCAATGAAATATGTAAATTGGTTTTTTTTCTATTTTAGAAGAATGCATTTTAAAATTATCTAGCTTAGTTTTATATTGTCTTGTTACTGCTCATAGTAGAAGTGAAAAATTGCTATTATCCAGTGACAGAGAAGTAGGTTACTGAAATTACTTGGGCTTTAGTGTTCCAGCATCCCTGACACTAAGCCTGATTTCTGTTCTTAAGGTAAGATTTGTCATGATTCTATACAGTAACAGGGAACTTTCCTATTATCTTCAGATTGTGAGCATACGCAGATTATAAGTATTTTAAAAAATATACTTACACAGTCTGGAGAGAGACTGGTGGAGTGTATTGATGATAGCCCAGGACTCTCCTCTGCTTCATTGCCCTAACGCCATAATTCTTAGGCTGAACAGCCTCAGGAAGTGCTGCCCGTGTCTGGGCAAGGAGTCAAGCCTAATTCTCATTCCTGCAGTCACCTGCCTGATAATGGCTACAGCCTTGATGACTGTGGGGCAGTATGCACTGCAGTTACCTACGAGTATAGGTATAAATTCTGCAGAAAAAAAACAAGCAGTTATTTTTCCAGCACTATCTGCTTGGCACATACCTTCAAAAAGAAAGTATAAAGAAAGCAGACAGGCAAGAGTTGAATTTATTATCTTGATTTTATATGGTCGAGCCCTTGGCAGGACTGAATGGCAGTGAAATCAACGCTCATAAACAGAGCAGGAGCAAAGGTTCATGGTATAAGCTGTTTATTTTGTTCTTTGTTTGTAATTCTTGTAAATACAAAATTAAAACACTAAGCAGCTGCTACCTCCTGTTTGTGGCTTAGAACAAAGACCCAGCAAATCCTAGAATTTTACATAGTTCCATATCAAAACCATAATCCAAGTCTGTTCTGAGCTGAACAAAATTCACTCCTCGTACTCAGGCAAATAGGGCAAATTTTGCTTCCAGGTTTTATGTTGGCTTTGTAGGTCAGGTGTGCTGATAGCACGGGGAAAGTTTTGGGTTATCTCCTCTTTCTGTAGCAGTCTAAAATCCTTAGCAGAATCCTCATGACCAAAATTAGTATTCTCCTTAGGAACAAATTCTATCATAATCGTGTTCTTCATTTCTCATTCTATTTGTCATGTAATTTTTCATTTAAAACAATAGAATTGCTGTCTACCTTTCCTCACAGTCTTGAAAAGGACTGTGAATAACTGACAAACCTGTTGATATTTTAGAATAAAATCTCAAAACAAGTAAGGAAGGACCCTGTGATCCTTATTTTGCTTCTGAACTTACCCCAAAGAATACTGCAGGGTGGTACAGAGACAACAAGAACACATTTAATTTTAGCTAATATCTATTTCTTATACTGACTGAAGAAGGTGGGATTGGGGATGCCTTTCAATGTCCCTATGTCTGTTTGTTTCAATTATCTGCTTCAGCTGACAAGGTGAAGGGTTAAGGAGGGTATGCATATGGTCAAATCCGTGGTGAAATTCTTGATCTGATCTACTTATTATGGCATAGGAGAAAGAAGGTAGGGGACATATCTTGGGGGTCTTTGGAGACACTGCTCTGGGACAACTGAGGCAACTGTACATCTGGTCTGTGAGGGGTCAAAGAGAAAACCATAGCTTGATTTCTGTGCTTAGAAAGCACACCAAAGAGGCAGTCAGGGAAAAATCATTGCTTTAGCATGGCTGAAAGATGCTTAAAAGCGCACAATGTGGTTGAGCCTAAACACAGTCATCTGGTAAGTGTTCCTCTAGAAAATGCTTGTGAGGTCTTTAACCAGTAGATCTGCAATCCTTATTCAATGGATTTTTGCAGTCTATGCCCTTTGGATCCGACATTCTGCATGTTTAAGAAAAAGCAGAGTTTAAGAAAGATCAATGAAATAATCTTTGATTACACTATTAAAATAGTTTATTGGCAGATGGTGGCCCCAAAACAGTTCCCTGAACAGTTTCAAAGTCTTTTAAAAATACAACGAAGGAAAATGTTGCTTTGTAATGTTAAATTTCAAAAGGCAATATCAAAGAGAGAAAGAGCTGCTTCTGTTGCCTTAATAGAGATGCATTCATAATAGTACAGAACTCTGAATGTCAAGCTTAAGTGCCTCAAATACCAATATCGACAGATTTCTCCAGAGATCATATGCAGTTATATTAGCTAAAAGACTAAAGCACTGTTTCTGGAAGATGTTGAATTTTCTTCAGCTTCCTTTGAACTTAGTGGGAAAGTTAAGGGTGTCCAGGGCAGGAGAAATTATAAAGGTACTGGATAATGGCATTCATCATCTTGCTTCCTAAAATGCAAACTCCTTTGGGTTTCTTTTTTTCTCTCATCACTTCTGGATTAAAGCTCAGGGAGAGAGTAGAATATTAAAATGCCATCCAATTTATAATTGGTTACTAAAGTCAATTCACAGATGACCTTGAAAAAGAATTAATCCAGCAAGCTTATAAAAGAAGATGACCCAGTCATTCTGATTAACATCAGAGCAGGTGATGGAAGTGATGCGCTGGGAGTGAAGGAAGACAGAGAAGATTAAAGCACCCAATATGTTAAAGGATTTCTTTAGAAATTTCCTCTTCCCTCGCATCTGAAACCAGCTTTACAGGGTGAGATGGAGTCTTGAGGGAAATGAAGACCAAAAGGACCCTGAGTGTCCCACTGTTACGAAATAGTCATAGTCATGCCTCATTGCTACAGTAAGCTCAGCCAGGTACTTTTACATTTCTTATAGTGGGTGTCATCCTGAGAAAACTTTGAAAGGAAACAGTGAAAACTTCAGCTACGTGCAATGGCTGTACTCACATATTTGCCAGATGACTGTGGAAGGGAAGTGCCTCCAATTCTGAGTCCTACAGCACCTTACAAGGGGTTTCCAAGGGCAAGAAGACATTCACGTTTGAACCCTTAGAAGATGAAAAAGAAAGGAAACACCTTCCAATTTCTAGCTACATTTTGAGGTGAACTTTAAGGACTGAATCTTGAAAGTTTAGCACTGACTTCCACAGCCTTCATGTCAGATGTACCAATGTACTGTATAGCAGTAATATCAATGAACATGAACAGTAGGCATACTTTTTTTTTTTAAATGAAGAAAACACTGCACCAAACATACAATTTCTTCCTCAAGATAGGATGAATGAGAAATAATTGTCATGGTCCTTAATGTACTCTTGAACTTTTTCCCTTGAAATATGTAAAATCCATACAGAAGAGAGGCAATGGCCTTGCAGAAGTGAAAACTTTGTTTCAAATCAGCAACAGTATACCTGCTCCAATGAATTTTAACTATTTTTGATCCTCCGTGGCCTGACAGTCTGTACATAGATATTAGAGAGGGACATGCACACGTGTAGAACTTGTGACTGAAACACCATCGCAGAAAATAATTTGTAGGTCTTATCTCCAATAGTTAAGGCAGGTTTTCTGCTTGACAGAGCTGCAAATGCATAAATATTAGTGGCTAAGGACCAGATTTCAGTCCTGAAATATTGTCACTTTCACTTAAACTGTTTATCTTAACATTGTTCCAAATTAGCAGGAATCTTTGTAAAATGGGAGACAACAGAGCCAAATAACCCACTATTGTAATTCTGTATGACTTTCTCAACCACTAGTTATTAATATCTATTTAATTAAAGCAATGCATACAGTTGTTTAATTAAACTTTACTTAAACTTGGTTTGCCTTCTACAGACGCAGTGATCCTTCTCACATTAGTAGACTGAATATGAAAACACAACTTTTAGTACTAGATTTGATAATACTTTGGGTTTTGTAGCCAACAAATAAGCGAAGAATTCTGTCTTTGGATCTTGCAGAAACTTTTTTATTCCATATTTTTATCTAACTTAATAATAATTAAATTTATTATTTGATACTGAACCATTTTATTTTTTTCTGTGTCAGGTTAATGATATTTTTATTTGATTTTCATTGTGGTTTTAATTTTAGAAATTATATGCAATTGGATGATTTTGTCAACCAAATATTTCTTAACTAGGCAGATAGTGAAAATAAACTTTATGGTTAGTAACTCATTACTGTTCTCATATTCTTCAAAATCAAATAGCTTGGAAATGTTTATTTGCTTTGGAGACAAGCATTGCGTTTAACTACACATTGAGAAGCACCCAAGCCATTTTTTGCTTCTTACTTTTATTATGCTGTATGTAACAAAAGTAATTTACTATAGGGACAGATACATCCCACTGATTTGAATACAAGTCACATCCAGACCCTAAATCATTTTTTTTCCTTTCCTCTCAGAAAAAGACAGAAACTGCCACAGTGGCTTAGCCAAGTGGATCATCTAGTTTAATATCCTATTTCCAATAGTGGCCAATAACAATGCTCCAACACTCCAAAGGGAAGAAAAACAACCCTTGAATTAAAAACTAGTGAATCTACTGAAGAGATTTGTGCACAGCCTAGATGGTTAGAGTAAATATCTTTCAAGATCCCTTCCAATCCAAACCATTCTATGATTCCATGATACTATAAATGTAAGGGAAGTTAATGTTTTCAAGAACTATTTCCTTCAAAACAGTAGAGTTTACTTTTCTTCTTAGATCTTTAGACTGTCCTAGAACAATTCAATATATAAAATTTAAATATAAACATACCTATCCACTGGAGATTGGTAATAATAATAATAATAATAATAATAATAATGTAAGTTAGAGATATTTCTAAGTTTCTTACTTGTACAGTAAAAAGGAAGAGGAAAAGCAAGACTAAGATTTAATTGTGTCATTGCCTGTATCATTAAGGAATTTTGTTAAACACCAATTCATCATGCTTTAGCGATACAGCTGGGGGGATAAGGCTCTGCTTCACTTCAGTGATAAGTCTGTCTGTCTTCTCATGCTTGAAAAGCTTAGAAACAAGTATTAATGCAGAATTTCAAAAGTATCAGTTGATTCGCTTTGAGGTTTCAGACATGAAATGTAAAGTTTTAGAAATTTAAATAAAAATCAGCTGAAGTTTCACACTTGATGCTCTAAGAGAAGCTTAAAAATCAGTTTGAGTGACCTGAACTCACAGAAGGGTTTGAGACCTGGACAGGTTTCTATCCCTGGACAGCTCAGGGATACAGAGAAACTTCTATTCATTGTTACATTATTCTACATAAGAAACTGTCCATTTGAGCGTATAACCCACAAAGTCCCCCTCTTTCTGTACTTTCAGCTTATAGTCTTAGTTCACTTTTACATAGATTTTTATTCTTTGATAGCACGCAACAGAGGTGCTTATGAGCAGATATATCTGTAACAGTTTATGAAGTACACGTTACTTACACCTAATCATGAAGTTACCATAGGTACATTATCAAAATTGCTTTGTAACAATCCAAATGTACTGGAAGAAGACCTGCTCTGGAGGTGGTGTGGCCAGGTAGACACAAGTCTCTGCTTCCTCCCCAGGGGCCTGTGTTCACCTGTGCTGGGCATTGCAGGCAGCTTTCCCTGCCTCCCGCACCTCCCAGTGCCCCAGCACAGCCTGCCCCAGTGGGTGCCCCATCTTTAGCCAGCAACCTTTGCAGCCCTGAGGGAGCTGGTGAAGGAAAGGGGACCTGCTACACCTCACAGATTTTAATTTCATTACTCTTTCTGTTATTGCTCACCCATCCCTCATGCCATGTGACAACTTTGGGGAAACAGCAGGAAGGACAGGCTCATTGTAGGCTTAATGGATCCTTTCTCTTTCAAAAGCTGGCTGTTGGCTGCTGATGATGTTTCAGCCTCCTCTTCCGCCCCCCACCCCCCCCACATGTCCAAGTACACCAGGATCCCAGTGTCTTTATGCAGTGGTCAGGATTGAGCATTCGCAGCAGTTTCTGGGTCCCACTCTCAGCCTGCTGCAACATTGTCCCCCCTTAGCTGAGCACAAACATCTCTTTGCTTCTGAAAATATGGCTGGGCTGTACTACAAGCTCAGTGTGCTGCTTAGAGATGTCTTGCCAAGGCTTACAAACAGGTTTTCTTTTGCTGTTTCCGGTGAAAAATTCTCCCCATTTCTTTAATTTCTTAGCAGTGGGTGAGAGAACAAGAAAATGTGTTGCTGTCTAGGGCCCTGATCTCGCAAGCTGAGAAATGCTCTCAATTCTCAATAAATCATGACTCCAGCAAATGCTGCGATTGCCTGTACGCCACAGGATCGGGGATTAGCACACAGCTCCATGTCACTCACTGGGCAGTACTGGACATGCTGCTGTCTTAAACCCGAGAGCTTTCTGGAGCTGCAGCAGTAGCTCACAGAGCCCTGGCAGAAGCCTTTCCTTTCCCTGGAGAAGGTCACTGCCCTTAACCTTTTCCTGACATCAGGCTCCTGGGAGAGAGGTGATTTCTTTTCCTGTCCTTGCTTGAAAGTACTATTTCAATATTTTACCAAATGACTGTTTAATGTAATGCTCAAACAGGTTTAGAAGCAGTTCCCAGCGCTATGCCTTCTCTAAGAAACACCTGCACTTCCAGCCTGGTGTCTTGTGCACAGCTCTTCAACACCATCTTCCTCTTCAGCTCTTTAAGTACTTCAGGGAGAGTAAATCAGCTGCAACTGAAAGCAGCAAAAGCACTTTCTTACATTTTGCTTAATTGGTAGCCAGATGGTTGGGCTGTGCTTCTCTGCCAAGAGGGACACAATGATGAGTGCCCTCCTGAGAGGGAACTGAGCCCCCGTTTCCTATTCCCTGGCTGACACAGCGGCTTGGGTGCAGAGGGACTCCTGTGGCACCACTTGTGGTAGAAGCAGAATCAGCACATGGTTTTGAAGCGTGTCTCCCAGACCAAACACTTCAAGTGATAGAAGCAAAGTAGGCTCTGTGGTATTTTAACACTGCATCAAAGCTTTTTATGACCATAATTTGCATTAAAGATGGAGTGAGATCAGACCTGGACATGTAATTTTTCAAGTTTTTATCTTCAAATAATGTTGACATACTTCATGCAGAGTATCTGATCTCAATTCTGTTTATGGTGATTAATAAAACATATAAGTGCCGGCATTGGCTGTTTTCAAACTGCTTGTTAACTCTTGTTCATTTGACAGATTTTCTGAGTAAGACCGTATGAGAACTCTGCCACTTGTTAGTGCTAAAAATGTCAGAGTTTATGTTACGTTAAACATTCATGTTATAGCACAAATGATTAAGAAAATCATCTCCTTTTCACTACTTTTCACTCAATAAGTGCAATCTACTAATATTATTTCGCAGTAACTGTTTCAAATTACCTTGCTATACTAATAACCGCAGGAATATTTAGAAAAGCTATCATCATTTATAACACATTTAATTTAAGGAGAACTAGATGTTTTTAATGGCTGCTCACATATTCCGTGATAAGCCTACATATGAGTCTTAGGTAAAATTAATGAGGGAGAAGTGTGGTGTTCAGAACTTGACACCTTGCAAGGCTCAGCACATCCTCTTATCCATTAGTTTTAGGAACAAGCTATCTTGAAAGCAAGTTGAGGAACACAGTCATCCTCCCTTTTTTCCCCTCTTCCCACAAAACATCTTTGAAATCTTGGGCAGACCAACCAGTTCCCAGCCCAGCGATGTGCAAAACAGTTTTGGGGTGCAGTGTTGTGTAAAGGAGACTTTTGAAGGATTAAGAACTGAAAAGAGGCTTCCGAACTGTCCTGTGCTGGTTAGCAGCCATGAAAATCCTCTTTGCATAGGACTGGCAGGATGACAATTCCAGCTCAGTGAGTCCTGGAGCCAGTGTCTAACCTCACACTTATCTTTTTTCCCCCTGAAATGGCTGGAATCACACTACTAGCAAAGGAAAGAGGGGAAAGGCAAAGAATAAAATAGTGAAGCCTTCAGACACATTCCTGATTCAAAACCCAGAAATGCATTTGTCTAGAAATACAAATAATAATAATAATAACAACAACAACAGTGCTTGATCTCAACTACTAGGATTGTACAGAGCCAACAAAATGGCTGTGGTATCAAGGGTACCAGCTAGCAATAGCCCACATCACTTCCATGTTCTGAATACAAATGAATATTACCAGTACTTTTGTCATTACAAATCTCTCTTCAGTTTCAGGTATTACTTTCCCAAGCTCAGATATATTCTTAATTAAAATCAGGTAAAGAAAGCTCCAAGGACAGCCTATAACAAAGACCCAGAACAAATTATAAAGGTTTCAATAATTTTAAGCCTGAAGTTTTTTTGAGTAGGTTTAGTTTAAGAGACTGATCAGCTGTTAAAGATGGAAGACTGTAGTTTAAACCTTTTAGTCTTAAAAACTGAGTATCTTCACAGCTTTGCAACAGAATTAATTTGGCTTTACTGGCCTTACTTCAGCCAAATTACCAGTGAAATTAATCATGCTTATAGATTAGTCCCTACCCACCACAGAATTCTGTCAGATGCTTTGTAATTGCAGCTACAATACACTGCAGGTCAATAAATACTTGGTATAACATCATAATTTTTAACTAGCTTTGTCACTTTAATCTGTCGAGACAAACTCAATCTATTATACTGCTGCCCAATCTTCACTGCATAGCTTTGTGAGAAATCAACTGAGGAGCCTTTCATTTATATTTGCTCTTAGAGGTTAACCCTACAGAGTGGCAAATGTCATCAGCTCCCAGGAAAGTCCTGTGGAATTGAGGCTCTTTGTGCCCTTCAAGACCAGATCCTAAATTGAGTTATTAGCTGTACACTCATGGGGTACCTTACTTTGCTACTTGGAACAAGCTGGAAGAACAAGTAACCTTGTGAGAATCAGCATTTCAGCACAGGCAGTTTGAAAAAAACAGAAGTCAAGGGCCAAACCCTTGGGGTGCTGTGCCCTTCAGCTGCCACTGACCTTGGTTTAGACCTTCATCACACAGAAGAGGGGCAGTGGGGCTCCTCCCATAGTGTGCCTTCCTTGGACTGTGTGAGGCTACTTCTGTTGCTGAAACATACAAGACATCCCAGGGGTATCTGAGACATCCACATGGGGCTGCAGATATATTAACCACAGGAATGAGGAAATATTTGTGCTCTTTTGAAGAGGCAGTTTACTGCCAGGCATCTGACTGAGATGCTTAGATTTCACATCAGACTGCAGTCAGAAAGCAAGGGACTAGGATGGAGCCAAAAGCACATAGTTTTGGATAATAAAATGACACAGAGATACAGCAACTGTCAACTTCTGGACCTCCCTATTTCTTCTAGGATTTATTTCCAAATATTATTTTTATTGCTCCAAGAAACTGAAATATGTGTGTGAAAGAAGATATAATCAATGGCAAGGAAAGACTTTCTGTTACTGTAGTTTTATGTCCCCTGTGCTTGATGCTCTGATGTCCCACCATAGTATCAGCGATGGGTTGACAGTGGCTGTCTGCCAGACTCCCACCCAGCCACTCTTTCACTTCCCCCCTTTCTTCAGGGGAAGAAAATAAGACAGAAAAGCTTGTGAATTAAGATAAAGACAGGGAGATCACTCAGCAATTACCATCACAGGCAAAACAAACATAACTTCAGGAAGATTAATTTAATTTATTGCCAATTAAAAATAGAGTAGGGTAGCAAGACACAAAGACAAAACTAAAACCAACTTTCCTCACATCCCCTTTTTCCCAGGATCAACTTAACTCCTTCATTCCTGACTCTTCTTTCTCCTCCTCTCCCTGCAAGTGACACAAGACTTTGGGGAAGAGGGGCTGCAGTCAACTCACAGAGCTTTGTCTCTGCTGCCCCTTCCTCCTCAGAGTCTTTCCTGCCTCCAGCCTGGGGAATGCGGTCCTTCACAAACTGCTCCAACATTGGGGCAGGAATGACCTTAATGTCTACAAGGTTGTTTCTCTTATATTTTTATTGCTCCTCTCTGACAGCTGCTGTGCAGTGTTTTTTACCCTTCTTAAATGTTTTCACAGAGATGCCACCATCCTGACTGATGGACTGACCTTTGGGGAGCCATGAGTCTGTTTTAAAGTTAGCTGGAAACAGTTCTGACTGGGATGATGCAGTCCCTGGTCCCTTCTCACAGAGGCCACCCCTGCAGTCCCCCTTGGCCTCCACTAACAAAACCTTTCCACAGAAACACAGCTCATCAGCATTTTCCTTAAGGAGTCCTAATGCTGTATACAAACTCCAAGATTAGGATATGGTCGAGCCCAGGATTATTGTCACAGCATCTGCTTTGCTTGAAGTTCCAAAAAAAAAACCCAAACAAACCAAAACCACCAGAAAACAAGATAAAACCACCATAATTCACTTCAGGTCCCTGAATAATTTAATTTGTTCTCAAACTTTCAGGTCAGCCTGGAAAGAACATTTTCAGAAATATCTGTCAGACTGAAAACACTTCACTGAAACCATAATGAACAATTTGAATCTTTGCTTAATGAAAACTTAAACAAGTATTCAATTACTGAAAGTATTTTTTACTCTATTAACCTTTCCTTTTACCTCTAAAAGGTTAAGAGATAATTTATGTATTTTCTCAATTACATATCTACCTATGCTTCCTCATTGGCCACCTCCACTATGACTTCTGAAGTTGTCAAAAGAAAACGGTTTCTCCAGACTGGAGAAATAATTCAAAAGGAAAGCATTTATAGTGTTTCTCACATATTTAGATCCTTACCCAGCTGTTAAAAGAAGCTTAAGATGAACAATTGGGATCTATATGACAATTTTTGTCTGGCTGAAGGAGTCACTTTACAATTAAACTCACACAGCTCAGGTTGCTCCAGTAGATCCCCTGGCTGTAGCTGGCTCCTCTCCAGTTTCTTGTCTCTAAAGTGCAGAAAGCTCCTGAGTGGTGTAAAGGAGAGACAGTGTTCCCCCCACCTTATTTACTTCTGTTCAGAATCCCCACTTCTTTCACAGAAAGACAAGCTCCAAAAAACTTGTCTGCCAATATGATCACATTGAAGCGATATCTGTTCTCAAGGTGTAAAACCAGGCTTGAACTTTTCCTTCATTCAGGGCAATTACAAGGTATCTCTCTCATCGTTAGCATAATGATAACAGGAACTTAATAGTCTCAATGCCTCTGCCAAATGTGAGGGGAATTAGTTGGTGTGTTCAGAAGTTACTGGCAGAGATGTTCACCTAGGCTGCTAAAAGGATTGCGTGGAAAATGGTACTCTTGGTGCCTCCAATTACATTGCTAAGTATGATTTTATATCAAATAAGTTGCTATAAATTTAGCAGTGTGACCTACAAGACAGGGCTTTGGACTGGCACTTACATACTTATATACAGGGACAGCCACACAAATTAACAGAGACAGAAACACTCATGCCAACACAGACTGCCTAATTGTATCCCTGTCTCTGTCAGCTCAGGATGAAGATCTGTTGTTAGGAAATGTATGCATATATGTGATATGGATCCCTGCAATACCTAGGCTCTGGACCACCAGTTTCCCCAACTGCTGGCCCCTGGACAGGCAAGCCCCTGCAGACAACAGCCCAAGTCCATCTGCTGATGCTGAGACCTACACACGCAAAGCTCAGATGTACAAAGCTGCGTTATCTTTCAGTGGGGCTCTTAATTCATGTTAGCTGAAATTCCTCCTTTTCTTGGTGAGAGTAAGAAGCTGCTGTGTCTGTCGCTGCCTACATGGTACCTCTGGCCTCTCTGCACGAACTGGCACTGTGTAGTGTCAAGATTCCCAGAGACAGGTGTGAATCCATTTCAACGTCTGTACTGGGAACACATGGAAATGTGTCATGCAATAACTACTCAGAACAGGCTGTATGGTCTGAAGCACTTCTTGAGATTGCAGGAACACAGAAAGGAAACAAGGCACAGATACAGATCAAAGGTGCTCCAGACAGGTAGACATAAACACTGTGGGTACTCAAGACAACAAGGAGTGCACTATACCTTTAAAACGAATCAGAGTATTTCATAGTAATTTAGTTGTGAACTTTCAGAAAATAATTTCATATTCTCCACCTTTACAAGGTTAATTTTGTCATGGCCTCTTGATCACACAGATAACTAATGAACACCCAGATTTAACTTTTGAAAGCATTTATTTGCCCTCTGGTTTTCTTCAACGCTATTGCAGTGTGTAGTTTAAATCTTCTTTAATCTACTTCAATTCTGGCAGGCTGATTAATAAATATTAATTATAAAGGAGCTGAGTAGCATTGTGAAAGAAGAGGGTGAAGAGGAGGTAACGGCTGGGGAAGGGAGGGTTGTGTAACGATCTCTCTAGTCTGCTATGTCACTATAGATGAATATGTCTCTGTGTTCCTTAATTACACAAAGTCTAGCAAGCAATCTCACGTAACTAACCCCTGCCTTCTGCTGCCACACAGGTGAAGCTCCCTCTCATGCATTTGCGGCTCTCTCTCAGTCTCTCCTCTCCTCTGTGACTGAATGTGCCAGACCTTGTCCATCAAGGGTTTGCCATCTGGCTGTATCCTGCACTCAGAAAAGCCTTGTTCATGAGCACGCTCACCTGCTGTGCTCTTGAGCTAGAATTTTTCTCACATGGCTTCATACTCTGGCTGCATCCTTGAGCTCATAAGCCAGCAATGCTTCATGCATCAGAGGTTATATCACCTGAGAAGCCTTTATGCCAGGCACTGGCAGTGAAAATAGGCCTCGGTGGGAACAAACTGCTGCACTCATTTTTGTTTGCTTCTCTGCATAACAATTTTTTGATGCTTGGTTGAAGAAAAGTTGAACAAGCAAGTCTGCTTAACCAGACAGGTAACCACACCTCCAGTTTGTGCCGCTGAGAGCTCAGCAGCAGTGTCAGCAGTGGAGAGTGCTGAGACAGAGCAGGGTCTACCCTTGTGGCAGGAAATGCCAAAGAGAACCAAAGGCATTTGAATATACAAGAGGCAAAGGTTAAGATTTTATTTTCTGAGTCAGACATGTCAACGAGGATAAAGTTCTCTAGGGAGAATAAAGTTCTAGCTAATAGAACATACTCATTCAGGAAGATATATTTAGATCTGCTGAAAAACAGTAGCAAATATTTATGGCTATGAATTGTGATTAGCAAAAGCATGTCCTCAATTTCTCCTACTTGATAAATCCAGCAAACAACACAGCATATTATTTTCGTATTTATTCATTGACAATATGATTTTGTGGATGAGCTGGTGGATTGCCACATAGTTAGCTTACTGTTGGTCTGACAAACCCATTAAAATGGAGCACTGTGAGAGAATAATACCTTCAACTTTGGAAGCAAAAGCCTCCACTGTGCTTTCCCCACAGATACACTAATATCTCTGTTGTTATGTGGTGACTACTAGCTGGTTGCTGTGTCTTTTCTATTGTTACTGTTCTTTGAATTCCTGGAATTGCTTCTTGTCAATTAGAAAGGTGTTGAATGGATTTAATTGCTGCTTTGGATCAAACCAGGATACACTCATTCGTTGTCAGTCTTAATGCATCACTTTGTAAAAAAAAAAAAAAGTGACAGTATGATGTCAGGAATAAAATCATCATAGAATTATGTTTCATAAACCCTGACTGCACTCCTTTGTAACTCTTTCCCTGAATCCCTTATGCAGACACATCCAGTTGCCCAAGCAACAACTGAAGTGTTGCCCTTCTGTTCGCTACGTAAAGCCATTTAGTGGTTTTTCTAAAGTCTTACTGAGCAGAACAAGGTAGGATCTTTCCCCAGGCAATGTTTTTCATCATAAAGAACTAAAATCCTGCAAATATTTACAGTAATCCCTTAGCTTTGATACTAGAGTAGGCTTAGGAAACCCAAGTTCTTCTCTTGCTTGTGCCACAGGTTTCCTGTGCTGTCTTGGGCAAGTGACTTAAGCCAAGAGATAAAAGTGGCATTTTTATGTATCTTAAAACATTTTTAAGTGCTTTTTCAAGAAAAGAAGCTCAGGATATGCAGCAGGCACCAAATAATTTTTAAAAGCTACATTTTCCTTCCTTCCTTCTGGTTTGGTTTTGGTTTTGGTTGGTTTTTTTTTTTATATGGCACAATTATTGGTGTTTATAGTGAGGGGAGCAGCTACGAATTCAAAGTTGAAAATGAAATCTCTTTCAAAAAGCCCTAATTTAAACCTTTAAGCCTGGTGTTCTCAGGGTTCATTAATCACTTTTGAACTTCTAAGTATTCATCTTGCTGGGCTTCTGCAGTCCAGGCATAGCACAGGCTGTATAAATATATTTGCATCTGATAGAAGTGTGCCATAGACAGACTTGCAAAGAAACAGACCCCTGAACTTCAGAGATGACTCAGTGAGCAAAGGGTTCTGTCATCTTTCTATCACATGAAGGCTTTGCTCCAGGGTCATTAACTTTCCTTTTTATCTTATATACACTACACATTTTCCTGGACACTCACCTACTGTATTTTTAATCTTTTTCTAGATTGTTTATTTCTATGAAGGAACACAAATATAGATAGCTGCAATGATTGATTGCTTTTTCTGTGTTATTACACTATAGTATTTTACTTGTGTGTTTTCAATTTCATGGTGGATTAGAAGAAATTTTTTGTTCACTAGCAGAAGTTGGCATCTGTTCAATAAACTATCCCAGAGATATATTCATTCCTATGCAGCTGATGTTCTAATGATTCCTTCCATTTTCAAAGCTATTTTGAGGCATTCAAAGTCAACTTTATTAAGCTGATAGATTGAGACCTGGGATTTAGGCACAGAAAATCTTATCACTGACAAATTTAACATATGTGTCTGGCCCGCACAGTGTCATTTACAGTGCTGAGTTATGTGCCTAGGCACAGTATTTCATAAGACTCTTAGCTCCTTCTGGCTTCATCCCAAAACACAGAACTTCTGGAAGACAGATTTTATTCTCCCTAGACCCCATTTTACTGTACCCATGGGTACAACTCTGTGAAAAAGCTGCTCCTAGTCTTCATGAAATATTACTTTCACATCCTGGCTAAATCTAAATTAATCCAAGAGGCACTGTCAAAAATCCACTCCTATACTTTAGCTGACAGAAAATGACTAATGATTATTTGGCAGTCATGGCATTTAAATATTGATAGTCTTCCTTAAAAGCTCTTTTATTTCATTATTTGATGTTTGACTGTTTTACTTCATATAAATGTGCAAGCAATTTGCACCTAATTATGCACTTGTCACTTAACTCCTACTTACAGTTTTCCATGCTTCTATTCTGGATAAGCATGAATTAAAATTATTTAGTTGCATTGGATCAATTATCTTTCTATCTTTCTCTTGAAAATTCTTCATATCCAGGAACATTGATGAACAAAAAATAAGTTAACTTCTAACTAAATAAGAGTAAATTAATAATGCAAACTACTGATGAAAGGGTAAAAAAATGTTTATTGCTTAAAAATATCTAATCTGAGGTTCTTGGGTGAATCCCAGCACATTACTGAATGGATAATAATAAAGTTCTAGAATTTGAACTAATACAACAGACTCTTAGCCAATTGTTCAAGTTAGCTCCAAATGAGACCTTCTATCTTTCTTAATGCTTACATATTTGGGGCATTAGATTAGATTACAAGGAAGACTTCCTATGCTTTGGGGGCGATATGGATCTGGTTTGACTGAGTAATGTGAGCTGAGATTCAGTGTTCTGTCCAACGTATATGTTTTGTGAAAAAAAATATTTTTGGAAGTTAGTTTACACTAATTTTCCATAAATCAGTATCTGCTAATACACTGAATGATACTCAGACTGTAGTCTCCTACAAACCTTCATAGATTCTACTGTCCAAGCAGTAGTATCAATTTGAGCTATGACACCACATATCAATTGTTTTGGAAGGAAGCTGTTACGGCAGGGGTTTATATGAGCTTTTCAAACAGTAGCATTGGAAATGGAAAAAACAAATGTTTTCTCAGCACTACTGCCTAGACCTCTCACTGAAATTTGGAAAAGGATTATAGAAAGGCAGGAGCTATGAAAAATCACTTGGTGAATCAAATTTTGATATATCACAGTTCCCCAAACCAAGTCTTAAATCAAGGCTTTTTAAAAAATTTTTTGAAATGAGGAAACATGGTAATAAAAGTCCAAAGCACTCCATAGTAATTCTGGTACACTAAATTTTTAAAATAATAATGTATTTTTTAAGAACTAGGCAAGAAGAGTAACTATTTAATTGAGAATGCAATTGCAAAGAACCTGAAAAGCATATAAAAATGAGAGGTTGTGTCTGAATTTGTTCTTTGATGAGTTTTCATTGCATATGAATATATGCACAAGCACAAATGATGCTCAGAGTCACAAAGACTGCCTCAAAAGACACCGCAACAAAGAAAATAAGGTTTAGCAAACACATGTAATGTTAAGAAATAATAAAGCCAGAGATGATTTAGCTTATGATCCAAAAGCACAAATGATACTCAAAGTCACAAAGACTGCCTCAAAAGACACTGCAATAAAGCAAAGCATGAATAGCTAACACATGTAATGTTAAGAAACAATAAAGCCAAGGATGATTTAGCTTATGATCCAAAAGCCGTTGTGCTCTATAAGAAGAAGGGGTTGCAAGACCCAAGGGCCTGTGAATTAGCTGAGACTTGCCAGAGCCAGAAATGTTCCTGCCGCCGTTTAACACTGCTCGCTCTACACCAGTGTCAGAGCCTGCATCCCAGCTGGCTGGGCAACTCCCTGAGCAGTTGAAGCTGAGTTGGGAATGGAGTTTAATACACTCTACCTGTGAAGAAACCACGTGCCCATTAATAACTCAAAATGATCTACACATCTTTTGATATTTATTTTGGGAACTGTTCACTAGGATGACTGCAAGTTATAACGGTTGGGTGAGGTGCCTTTCTTACCAGTTTGTGAGTGATCTAACATCCCTCGGTGACTTTTGTGTGTCAGAACTGCAGGAAACCTGCGTGTGTGCTTGTGTATGGCATAAGAGTTATGGTTTCTATCCCACTTTGTATTTACCAACACAATACTATAAGCCCTATTGTGCCCTGGTGCTTTATTCAAACCGTGTTTCCCACAAAAGCCACAACTAGCAGTTTATACCCTTCCAAAGTGCTCTGCAGTTTAGTAGATAATTGGCAGTGTGGATAGCTATTTTTTGCTTTTCAGCCTTTTTAGAGCAAAGACACAGAAGCACTCTTGCACATATTTTCCTGAGCATAACCTTTGTTTCAGAATTTGGACTGCAAAGAGCAGAGCGACAACTACTCCTGTGGTATTTCATTGTTTCTATTTTTGGTTGACATTGACGAATACAGAAACATGAACAGTGCACTTTTCCACGCTCTTTGTGATGAGACCTGATGTGGCACCTTGGAAGAGGTGGTTCCCTAGATGCTGAGGTCAGTACCTGTTGGGTCATGCTGCAACTCTCACCTCAGTTGAGCTCTCCTCCCATGGAAGCCAGGGTGGAGGTGGGGATGTGTATAGCTGTGCCTTTTCCCAAGGGAGAGGCAGTAGGCAGCCTCAGCCTGCAAGCAAAACCACTCGTAAACCGTCCAAGTTCCATGGGTTGATGTTGCTGCCTTTAACTGGAGTGTGTTGGAGCAAAGAGGTGATAATCGAATCATGTAAGCACAGAAATCGTAAAGCACCGAGAGGTAAAGAAGAAATAAAACAAGCTCAGAGAGATCTGGGAGACAGAACTATCAAAATGAAAAACGAGCTTCAGTCAATATGTAAATCAATCTGAATCTGCACTTTCTGTCTTAAAGCAGTCTGTAATTAGAACTGTGCTGACTACTGTTTGTTACTGAAACAGGAGTCAAGAGAAAATCTAGTTAATACCCTGACATTGGAATAGTGATATGGCTAAGAGAAGGGTTTCATTTAATGAATCAAAAATATGAACTCGGCCCACTGATGCTCAGGGACCTTTTCTACAGTCCATTTTACATGTAAGAACATTTCTGTCTATCCCAAAATCCAGCTGAAGGTTTGGGAAGGGAAGAAAGTAAAGCAGTATTATGAAGTTAAAGGTTTGAGCCTGTCTCAAATAAAAAAAAAATTAAAAAGGTATTTAGTAACACAGTATAATTTGTATATATGGCTTCAGTTGTTTATAAATTATCGTGATAGTGTATTAGTGTATTTTTTAGGGTCATGGGTACCATTATGGTTTATATTTAAAAGCACCTTCTAAAATGTATTTTCCAGGTTATGTGGCTTTTAAAGACATTTTCTGCTGAAGGTCTTCCATGTTAGCTGCTAGTCACTTGCACACCCTTTGCTTATTGCAGGCTACAGTGGAACAGCTGATGATAACTGAGCACATTACTTTCAAGAAACTACTTTTTTACTCTTTTAAATTAACCTAGTCTAATCAAGACTGTCACCTTTCAGGACAGAAGAGGTGTGAATTACCCAAAAACTTAAAAAAATATAGATCATATTGAGAACCAGACAAACAAGTAAAATGGACATAAAAAGTGATGGCATCACACAGCTGGATGGCTGCACAAATAGCTTTAGGAAGAGAACTTGAGTCTTTAGTAAGATACACAATATTTATAGGGACAGAGGATTGTCATGAAGATATCAGGCTGCCCAGATTTGAACAGAATGTGAGTTAGATATTAAGGAACCATGTTGTAATGATTCTTTAATATGCTTCTTTGCAAGGTAATTTGCTATGAAATCAGGAACAAAACCATGCAATGGCCACTGCAGAAATACATTGCTCTGTTTAGTTAATTAGTTAATGGATTAAATTAGTTATGGACAAACTAAATAATTTGCTACATGTATTTTATTTACTAATTATGCTCACAATAATTCTCATAATTTCTGATTCCATTCCTTTCAATATTCCACATTGGGTTAGCTACCCTCAATGAGTGCCAGGAAATTCAGACTAATGGTTAATTATTGTGGCAAGGCTATTATCCAAGTTGCAAAGGAATGTACAAAAAATTTATCATAGAGTTTATTGCCTACTGTCACAGGGTTGAGACCTGGATTTATATCTTGGATTTTAAAATTAAAATAAAGAGTACATTAAAACGTTAAAAATGCAAAGATAAAACTGTATGCCAAAACAAAATATTGCAATCTAAGATGCAGTCTCTTAGGGACACATTCACATAACCTAAATTCTACTGAAGCCCATCCAACACAGCATCTTCTTTAGACTGCTTCTTCTAAGAAGCCTAATCGGGGAACATGGTGGTCAATCTCAACAAAATCTTCATAGAAAAACAAATCTAGATATGCCAGCATTTTAACAAATGGTTTTCAGCCTTTGTTGTTGTTTTTTTAAGAATCTCTTTTACCTGTTAGTACCAATAAGCACATTCCTTTAATCAATAAGCTTTTTGAATATTCTGTGTTTGCCAAGTTTTTCACCCAAAATGGCCAGAAATGCAAGATGAGCAGACGCTGTAGGTGACAAAACCAAGGAAAAATACCCTCTCTCTTGCTAGTGCTCGTCCTGTGAGAGTCAGGTGACACTGAGATAATCCCTGCGGCCTCACAGTGAATTATCCTGTTGTAATAAAGTTTATAACAGCAGCATATAACCTGATATGACTGTATGCCAATAATGATACGTTTCTTCCCTTAGGATAATAAACCATTTAAATTATCACGTATTATCCCTTCAGGTCATCACAGAGATGCAACATTCACTGCAGAGCTGTCTATAGATTTCTTCCACAAACATTTACAATAGAGAAGGTGAATGTCACACTGCTTAACAGCCCCTTTTTTCAGATAAAACCCCATTCTGCAAGAAGCAGAACATTCACAACTTCCATTGATTTCAATACAAATTAGATGTTCGGCTTTTTCACAGAATTGCATGTAATAAGGGGGTATGTCATATCTCACAGATGCTCTGCTATTAGTCTATGAATAGCATCATTTGAAAGACTGATCTTTACTAACACTGAATTGCTCTGAAATACATTTTAAATATTGGCAGTATAAATTTAAAGTTTTCTCTGCAAAAAAATCAAATGCCTTCAAACTTTTTTTTCCTCTGCAATCCCAGTAACTTATAGTGAAATTACATTCAGACTTCTTAATGCACCTCTAATCACAGTGATTCTCCTGACCACATACTGACCACAATGGCTCTCTATCTTTTGATCATTTTTCTTCCTTCTCTCTTAAATGTGTGATTGTTAGCATTATTTTGCTTACCCCTTCCCACTTGCCCATAGAGTGAGTCACACTTACATAGGACTTTTACAACATTCTTCTACATGCTTATGCCAAGACTGTAAGTGTAGAGGATTCACAAGGTAATTTCACTTTCATCTCTTGACACCAGATGCATCAGACACTCTAATCTTTGCTCCTTCTGCAGTAATATATAACTTCTGGCTTTATTATCACGTGCATTTTTCCCACTATCCAGTGGGATAGCACAATCAGAAAGCTGCGGAACAAACTCTACCTTGTTATGAGTCCATGAGTCTGGCCATGACTACCAAATTAATCTTGCACATCCTCCTAAAATAAAGATGACTGCTTTATAAATCACTCAGCTAAATAAGATACCAGTAACACTTATGGGCAAGACTCTATTGTTATTTGCAAAGAACTCCATATTTTATTTTGTGGGTTTTTTAAATAAAAAGCTTCACCCATCTCCATTTTATTTTGAATAATGTGTAAACCTGTAACCATCCCTGACTCACATACCTGTGTATTGTCTTGATACACCAGCTACAGATTCTGAAAATGTGCCATTAACATAAGTCTGAAAGCATCCACAGCTTTCATAGTTTGAGGCAGTTGCCAAAGGTGGTAATGTAAAGAAAGTATACAAATGCCAGTCTGCCAGAATGCTAACTGCAGTCACAGTATCTGTTAAATATCAGCTTAGTTTTCAAGCATAGAGTCCTCCTCATGTATCCAAATATGGATAGATGAGCAAAATGGCATAGAAGCCTTGGGAAAATCATAACACAGTTTTTGTGTGTTTATGTCAGATAAACTTGTTGACACCCAACAATACTTTGAAACATATTTGGAAATAGATGGGCATTACTTAAGTCATATCCAGAGAATTCTGCTCTTTTATTCACGCAAAATTATAATTTAAATTTAAGTTAACCAATGAAACTCTCGCCTCCTGTAACAGAGCCAGAAAGGAGAACAAATCTCTCTTAATGCGTGTTGATGTTAAGGACTCTGTGTCCCACAGCCCTGTAGAGGCTTGTCTCATGTTAAGCAATACCTCTACACTGCCTGTGGGTCATTGGCTGGTGTGAGCCTGAAATGTTCACCTGTTTCAGAATATGGTCCTAAACAACTAGGAAAATTTGAAGTAAATACCAGTTTGTTACATACCTCTGAGTGAGGTATGGCATTTAAACTGGACCACCCTGGGATTTGAGAAGATAGCTACTTCAACTCAAACACACCTCTGAACCATAAAGTCTTTCTTCTTTTAGTACCAATTCACTATCAACCAATCTCAGCAGAATTTTACCACTGTTCTTTTGCTAGGCTAGCTGGTGCTACAGAAAGGCAGCAAGAACTCTATTTCTCAATTGTTTCCTTCCCCTAGAGTGCTACTTTCTTTCATGCAGAGAGTACAGCTATATGCCTGTACAATACCAGTAAATTCATCTCTTATTTTGTAAAAACATACACTCACATGCACACTGCAACAGTGCAGGCCTTGGAAACTCGTATGTCAGTTGTTAAAGCTGCCTGCCTGCTCCAGATGGGGAGCAACCAGTCTTTTTTCTGCATTTCTAGAGTCAAGCTCTGGGCAGTCTCACAGCTTGTTCATAATCCAGCTGCAGATATGCCAGCAGCTAAGGTAAATTTCCATACCCCTCCTAATGGCACCATCTCTGATCTAGTCACGGGGCTGCTCCATGGAGTGTTCCCTAATATATTTTTTTGAAAATGAGCTGGATTGGATTTCTAATCTGTGTAAGCAAGTGGAAAAGAGGAGTTGAAGAAGAACGCTGACTTTCTCTTGCCTTATTTGCAAATCTATAAACCAAGTCACAAGTAGTCAATATCATGCTTTTGATATTCTGTGTCAGCACCTTATTGCATATAAAAGCACAAATCGACCAATTTTAAAAATCCCGTTTAGTAATTCTCAGCTGAAAGTAATTTGACAACCCAGAGCAAAGTATATTGGACTAAAAAGTAAAAACAAGCTCTTGGTAGCAAATCAACCTTCATGAAATTGTGTTGCATTGAAAGTATTTCTCAAGTTACATATTCTGCTTCACCTTTAAAAGTAGCTGTTTACTAGAGAGAAGATGTACAGGTTCAGAGACACTAATGATTCATGCAACATTCAGCCCATCAGTAACTATCTTGGTCTCTAATGGGCCTTTAAAAGCCACTTCTTTCATTTCATTTCATACAGAAATGGTGCACATAAATACTCTCCCACAGAAAACATACTGACAAAACAAGGAATGCGTTTTGTACCAGACTGGCAAAACCATTTGGGTCTTCTTGACCTCTTGAACCACTACATCCTATGGGGTATTCTGCAGTGTGGTAGGAAAGAAACTAGTCATTCTGATAAATATTAAGTATTTCTGACAAAGTTATGGTGAGCTCTTACACAGGGTTGTGTAATCCTTGCTAGTGTAGCCAAGCACTTAGTCATACACATAGCATTACTGGAGCCAACAGATCTCTTCCCAAGGATCTGTGCTCACCAAGGTTGAACAAGGACTTTATTTGGCTTGGGGGCATTTAAGAGAATTGTTTCACTTTGTTCTTTTGTTGGAGATTTCAAGAAGCTGTGTCTTGTTTATACTGGGACTTTCCCCTGTCTGGGGAGAAATGTCCTTCCAAGAAGATGATGACATAGCAGGTTTTATTATTTGTATGTTCTTTATTGTATTTAGATCAGGTTACTGCATGATTATCCTGGGAACGGTGCAAAAATTTTCACACAGTTACATTTCAGCAGTGTACTGTATCAAGAATTAATAAGTTAAATGAGAACAAAATGTATATATATTCCCTCAAAAATATGTATTCTGCTCCATCAGCTGTACGCCTCCTCCCTCCATTTCCTTTCAGAAAAAGCTGAGAGAGCGGAAGGAGGACAGGAAAGCGCTGTATTCAGTGACCGATCCTAGAGCAGACTTGTAATCCTGCTGCCTTCCTACCTCCTGCCTATTAGTCTGGAAGCTGTTTGAAGCTAACACTTCTTTTTCTATAACATAATTGATTATCTGTGAAAAAGCAGAGCTGGGATCTGAGTTAGAGACTGTAGAAACCTTGTTTTCCTGAGTCAGAATGGCTGCAGTGAGAAAGTTTGTGTTCTCTAAACTGAATCTGAAGTCAGACAGGTTCATCACTCACTTGTGAAATTGCTTTTATGTTCAAGAGGAAATGTAAAAAGAATAGATGCAGTAATGGTTCTTAAATTAATGCATACTTTGAAAGCATACAACTGCTTCAGAAACAGTAAGAGGAAGATAGCCCTGTGGCTTCTGTGTAATATTAGCTGCTATTCTATTCCTCTTCAAATTCAGATAAGGCTAAGGAAAACCAATAAAGGGTAGTGAGGACTACCCTTGTTTTATTGTTTATTGCCAAGGAAAAGCAAAACCCAAACAACATTCAAATACCCTTTTCACCCCATGGAGTCTAAATGTATTCAAGTACTCAAGACAACTAATAACAATGCAACCCAAAATTAGGATAAATTAAACCATAAATCATTAAACTCTACATGATGCGATCAAATAACTTTCAACATCTAGGAACTAATGAAAAACAATAATCAAATAAAATCAAGCCTTCTGTGTTTTCTGAAGCCATTGCTACTAAAAGCTTATCTGACTGTGCTCTGCCAAATATTAATGAAATCAAATGCTTTGCTCTACAATTGTCTTCTCTGCTTACAATGTATTGAGCTATATGGTTAAAACAAAAAAAAAAGGGCTTGAACTAATTATTATCCTTTAGTTAGTGCTGAAAATACATGGGGGGCACTCTGAATGTTCAGTTAGTGCCACAAGGGGATTACAGGAAATGAGGATTGATGACTCTGATAATACCATTGTAAAAACAAAAATGACTGCCAGCATTTCATAAACTGAACAGCCCATGTGTACAACTACTAGACAATCTTAATAGGAGCGTTTTCTTCCATAGTAATTGATTTACTTTACATAAATAATGCATTAGAATTTTACAAGGTTCTCCATCATACCTTTGGACTTTAACTGAGCACTAGGCATGAACAGGATGAATTTTTTTTCTAAGTTATGGTATTGCAAAGGGATGCATTCCAGTTGCCGAAATGTTTTTCTTTCTGCAGTGTCAGAGGTATACCTGGATTATATGATTATTCCTCTCTTTGGCAGAATTCCTGGTTCCATTCTGTTTTCAAGTGTCATTCCTGTTTTACTGAAATTAACATGCACTAATGCCCAAAATTAGCTGCATTTGAATCAGTAATTTTAACAACATACATTAAAATCATTTCAGACAGTCATCCTCCTCCTGAGTCGCTGCTCACCCCCGCCATACATTCAGTATATCAGTATAGTTTATACTATTAAATGCTTTGCTGTGTATCGAAACTACATCAGGCAGTTTAAGTCCATTCTGCCTTCCCCATTGTCCTCTCAGGGACTTTTTAACAAAGATCCTCTATTATGAGTCTTCAGGTATATACTACCCTTAAATTACCAGATCCTTTGGAAGCTGCAACTTGAATCAATATTATGCTAATTTAAAGTTTTTTGTACTCTGTCCTAAGCAGAGTTGTTAAGTGGCATCTCAGAGTAACCTGACCAAACTGCTCTCATCTAACATCATGGAGGTTCCTATACCCAAACATAGGATAGTGTTATCTCATTATCTGCCAATAACAAGCTAAAAACGTGTCAGACATTAGGTTTGGCTCCTTCCCTGTCCCCGGTGCTCCCCTGACTCCTTGGAATGAATACTGAATGGCAGTATTTATATAAATAATATGATGGAGGCAAACCTCCCAGGACTTATTTGACAGTCAAAGAACTCCTGTGTAATATGGAATGAGAGGTTATAAGTACAGCTGTGGATTCATCCCCCAAGGACTTTCAGAGCCCCAGCATCCTACACACAAACTTATCAGTTACTCATTAGTCATTCTCTCCCTCTCCCCATTTCTGTCAGAAAGTGTTTTGGGGTTGGTTTGGTTTGGTTTGTTTTTTGGTACATTTACAAAGGAAGTTTTTGTTTTTATAAAACATCATTTTTCAAGAAAGAAAAAAAATAAATACCTGGATCATCTCTCACAAAGATCTTCCTAAAACCCCATTCCTTTTGCAGCAGCTACAACTTTGTTATCGTCTTGTGCCAGCTCCATTCTGAAGCTGCCTATCTGTAAGTGGCTCTGTAAACCATAAGTGTCTCCTCTCCGATTCCTTTAACAATGTCTCCTTTCTGTCAATCTGGCTCACAGCCAGTCCAGCTTCTTAGTGCAGCAATTGTTCCAGTATGATAGGCAAGATAAGCCACTATCAGTCTCTCTTAAAGCAAAGCCTAAACTAATTGCTTTACTTTGGAAGGACTCCATCTCCTTGCTGTCCCATGTCAAATTCTGAAGACTATTTTGGCTAAAAAAAAGATTCCCCAAGTACACATTGCATGACGCATTATACAGAAACACTGCCTGTTTACAAACATTTCAATTAGGCATAAGAAGAAAACCCAAGTGTTCCAGAATCATGCATATGTAAATTTAACACAATTCATCCTATATGAATTAATTCTTTCTAAGTTTAATACAAGGGTTCTTCTATTCACTTTGCTTGCTATAGACACAAAAATATTGCAGCTCTTTCCAGTATAAAGGAAGTCATTCAGATCTGCTGCTACTCTCACCATACAGCAATGATTCCTGCAGTATCAAAGCTCCACATATGTCCAGCAAAAGGTACCAAGTCAAAGCAATGCGATGAATTCTTATACAAATTCCAACATTCTCTCCTTTTTCCTCTAATGCCAAGTGGTCCATTCACTGTATGTTGGGACACAGAAAGCTATAGATGATGTTATAATCATCATGGCTTAAGGTATGTGCAGGAAAACATTAACTCTTGTTGGACTGATAGATACAGCTGCATAAAAAGTAAGTTTTCTGGCATACAAGCTAGTTTTATGGTCTGAAACAGAAGTAGCACGCTCCACTGGGAGGAAGAAAGTCCTTGGTAGCTGTGAAGTAGAAGGGGATGACTGCAAAACAAGAGGTGAGAAGGTAGCTAGCCCTTGGGGTTACAAAAAATAGAAACAGATACTTATCACATCTAGAGCACTGAAAAATTCATTGTGGGAAAATTATAATATGTGATAAAATCCACATCTTGATGGAGTCCATGATTTTAATATCTCCCAGACTTGTATTTTAAAGGTATTTTCAGGCATGAATTGCAACAAGACCTCCTTCACTTGAAACTGACTTGTTATGGTGGCAGTTGTTTGCTTTAGTGAGTCTGTCAGGGTGTGTAACGGAATAGGGTTTGCCCACACCTGTTCCATGAACCTATACGATTACTGAATAAGGTGTATATATATTCAGTGACATGGAAAGTGGATTATGTGAGGAAAAAGCACACATAGGTGTGGGAACGAGAAAGTTGGAGACGTGCTGCTGAGTGAGAGCTCGGAAGGTCCTCTTGTATTGATGGGAAGGAGGCTTTGAGATCAGTAAAACAATGTCCTTTTATGTTGATGTGTGCGTGTTGTGAAACAGATAGCAGTGTACCCAAACAGTAATGTTTGTTAGCTAGGTGGGATAAACAATTAAATGTAGCCAACTGTATTGCTCACAATGGTGTATGGACATCACTTGTAACCTATCTGTGTAAAGAGCACAACGCGTGATCAAAAGACAGAAACTATATATGCTGGAAAAGTGAAACAATAAACATCTTTGCTTCACCACTTAGTGGAGTCTGTGCCTCAAGTGCTGCATGTAGGAGCCTGGGAACACTGTGTATTTCCCACAGTCACCTTCTGGATAACTCTGCAGAAGGTGTGCTAGCAGCACGTTGTGTTCTGCCTCTTTTTATATATTTCTGTACCTAGAATTCTGTTGTTTCAGTTTAAGGCTGCATAGATCTACCCCTGTCTGTACAAACAGTTCTTGGTTAGTTAAATAAAATAAAAAAGAAAAAAAACCACAACACCAAAAGAACCCTTATTTCTTATTTTGAAGTAAAACTCTTGTTCAAAATAGAAAATTCTCCTTAAATACAGGGGGGTGAAATCTATAGAGTGAAGGTCTCAGGAAATTGCGACCTGTGAGAGTTTAAATGAGTAAAGCAGGATGAGAGAACAGTAGCTATACACAACTCTGGGGCACGGTTTATGCTCTGTGAAGGGTGAAAAGATGGAAAGACAAGACATAACCACTGCATGAGCCAGGGTCCATAATGATATTGAGAGAACAGGAAAAGCTGGACAGATGTATAAGAGAGTAATCCTGCTGTTCCTCCATAAATCCTTATAATACTGGATTGGATTTTGTTCTTTGTATCTTTCCTCACATGCCTTTAACTCCTTTGACTGGAAATTTTTTTTATAAAAGTTCTCTTGCAAAAGTCAGTTTCTTTCTCTCTTTCTTTTTTTTTTTTTTTTACAGTTTTACAGTTTTTACAGTTTTACAGTTTTTGACAGCATGTCAAAAAAGACTAGTTATCTTTGGAATAGCCCTGGATGCTACTTCAAGGGGGGGAATAGATTGACTTTTGTGGTTTTATCCAGCTGAGGTCTTTTTACAGGCACAGCTCCAACTAAAGCAAAGGAATATCACACATTGACTGTCCCCAGTCCTAATCCAAAGGTGATTCTGATAGTGGCTCACCAATTTACAGTATCAAAACCAAAGGAATTGCATGAAAAATGCTGCAACTGCATTACACACGGTATCCATAAAAGATAAACATAGTCTGCCATTTAAAGTATACTCAAACCATTTTGACCAAATACCATTTTACCAAGAAGCTCCATGGGGGCCAAGTAACACATGTTCTTTCTACATGCACCATAAACCTCATATAAAAGCTTCTGTAAATATCTCTATTCAAGGTCTCACGGGTGCACCCAGCATTGGTGGGTGACATGGCAGTGCAAATATCCAGTGTTAAGGTGTGTGAAACCATGGCCTCAGTATCCAGTGCTTTTCTGGTATTAATAGTAACCATGAAACCTTAGTAAAAGTTATGAGGGTGCTTAAAGAACATTACTTAAACTGAAACTTTCCTAAGGCATAAACGTTAACACAATTTACTCAGCTGGCTATCAGACTGTATGATTCCTGACTTTGTACATTTGAAAATCTGTATGTTAGTCTGAACAAGGTTGTACTTCAAATACAACGCACAGGAAATAACCCAACAGCTACAAAAACTCTTAGTTAAATATTCAGCAAAATCCCCACAAAGATGGTACTTATCAAATGCTCTTTTCCACAGTCTTGAATTGCAAGTTTGCACTTTAAATTCAAATTTTAAAATACTGTGAATCTATGTGCTTATAGCTATATAGATTATGGGGCAAGTAAATGCTTGCCAGATGTATGTTTGATGTTAATTTTGTTTGCTAGATCCTCAGGGTAGGCTATTTCAAAACAGTGCTGTTTTCAATGAAACATCAAAGCTTTTCCAATAACTGCAAAGCCATAATAGCTCAGTGAAGGTGTATGTTAATGTGTGTATCTACCTTGTAGCACATGAATAACTGACAAAAATCAATTGGTAGTCCCAAATGTTATATGCTACACTACAAAATTCCAATCAGAATCACCTAATTTATTCTATTAACTTTCTTCAGCTGTGAAGGTTGAAAACTATGCAAGTATTGCCATTTTTAGGAATCTAAGCAGGTTTTTAAATTATTTGACTGATTATTTTCTTGTTTTACGATTTAATCTATAACATTGCCTACTGGGACAAATTATTTCTGAATGTTAAAAATTAAATTGGAGTAGCATTTCTCTTGTAAAAGAAAAAAACATCCTTGCCAAATAAATGTCAAGGACATACAATTAAATAGGAAGATTCCTCAAATTTAAATATTCATCAGAAGACTTCTTTTCTCATTCAGGAGAAAATTCATCCACAGGTCACAAGCAGGCTCCAGCTGGTCCTCAGCTCAGTGGGATGAACTGATGGCCCTTTTGTTTTGCTTAAAGCTTCTTTTTTTCTGATGTGGAGAAGGATGTACTGCGATCTGACCAATATTGTGTTAATGACCATGCCTTTATGTTGTTGAAAGGTCAAGTTTTAAGATTTCTTCTCAAAATGTTTTAGTGAGAAGATTTGGCGTAGTCTTGTAAACCAATCCTGAATTCAAGGGAAGGTACTAAATATGTAAATATGGAAAATGCCCACATTTAGCACTTTTTAATTGTAATAAAGAGATGCTTATGCTAGAAATGACATCTGTGGCTTTCTTGCTTCCATCCTGATATGACTGCAATGCTGATGTTCATTTGACAGCTAATATGTACAGTATCACCATTTATATCAAATACCTCTCAGTAGAGAAAGCTCCCTGGAACTTTTAACTGATTACTGCTAAAACAGAAGGCTTTTAATCCTCAAGTCTCCATCCTGCAATTTGCAGTAAAAGTCAGGATAGCTGATCTGGATACCAGCTGTCTCTTTTCGATGAGACAACCATTTGAGACACAATTTTCTGTCGTTCTATACAGCTATCAATTATTCACTGCTACAATGGGCCATTAAAGACCCATCAGTCAATTATTCATGTCTAGTAGTTATTTTAAGAAGTCTAAAAGGAAATCTCCTACAAAAAAAATATCTTCATAGTTCCTAAATTCAAGAAAAAATCTGCTTATAAGAATAATCATCTCCAATGAGGGAATGAATTAAACTTTTTGAAAGATGTCCATAGGGTTTCAGCACCTAAATAAAGAAAATATAAAAAAAAAATTTTTTTCTTTATTAGCGAGATATTTTGGTGTTTTTTTTTTTTTAAAAAGGTGTTTATAGATTTTGTAAATGGTCACTAAACATTTCAGGTTTTAATGGACTAAAGTTGTGTCTGTGTTGGTGCATACGTGTGTGCATATATGTGTGTATGTATACAGTCTGTTTCCACTGCCCTCACCAGGTCTAATCCAAATCATTGCATAATTGTTTCTGATAATATGCTGACAGTTGTTCTGTCTATGTAGAGACATCAAAGAACATTAGGAACTCTGATATTTTACATAAGCATTTTCCAAGCTATTTTTATCTCATACACTGCTGTCTCAGAGAAATTTGGCTGTCCTCAGTTCCTGCTTATTAGCTTCAACACAGAGCAGGACTGACACAGATATATTGGCAATGTTTCTAAAAGTAGCTCAAAGCATTACCCTTTCCAATTCTCATGTCTTGGATGCAGCTCAAGGGAAACACTTGGAAACACTGGTATCCCAACTTTGAAAAGGTCACTTGAATAAAATTGGTACCATGCACCCCCTGACACTGACTGAAAAGCAGATTACCTCTCAAAATAACTACCTGCTATTTCTTTGTAATTAATAGCAAATAACATCTCAAAGAAAACCCCTCAGTAGGTATGAACTAGTAATGGACATTTTTCAACGCTTTCTTCATTGACAGAGAATTACAGCAGTAGGTGATTATCATCTTTATTGCCTTAGAAATTAAAGGAAAAAAAAAAAAAAGTAGTAGCAATGTAAACCCAAATCCCACAATTTGAATAAGCATATTTAATCAACCCTTCTATTGGACTAGATCCAATTATGAGTCTTTTCTGGAATCACTAAACAGTTTTAAAAACTACTCTTCTAGCAACAGCATGTCAATCTTTTAAAAACAAGGTTTTATTGCATTTGAATCAGATTAAGGTAAAAATAGAGACAAAAGTTTATGGGAGCCCTAGTACTTCTGGACTGACTAGTCTGAATGACTTAGCTAATAAAAGATGGTAAATATTGGCAGTGATGCCAGAGACCAGTTTGCTGTAGATATCATATGAAAAGCTTTAAGTCTTACATAACATGCTCAAACTAAGGAGGAAAAAGATCACATTTATAAGTAAATAAAATCTTACGGCTATCTTGTGTGATATCTATGTATGTGGGGGAACATTCCTCCTTCATCTCTTCATAAGGCTATGCAAGCCTGTCTACAAACTGATATGCTGATTCACAGGGATCTAGAAGAGATTATCAGGTTTTTGTGGCTGAAATCCACATAGAATTTTCCAGAGTGCCAAGCCATACTTTTAACTAAGATGTGTTTAAATAGCTGTTTTGTGAAATGCAATATATGTGTGTGAATATATCATATACATAAGCAATAATTTTATCTATATAGATAAAGCATTACTTGTTATCATTATAGATAAATGAACAGTGCATTGCTCATTACATGGATTTCTTTCAAATTGATAATAAAGGGCATCAACTAATATGCAGTTTCTTTGTTTTTTAAAATAGTCTTGACTAAACTTTCAAGCTAATTTGTTTAGTAAAGTAATTTGGGAATATAAAATCTTTGTGTAGATCAGAAGGGATACAGAAATCTTTATATAATCATTTTTACTGTAGAAATTATTTCAAATGCTCAGCTGTGAGGCTGATTCAGTTATCTGACAAGTTACTTTTCTTTCTGATAGCATTAATTGCCTGAGGGCTGTGATAGATAGGGAGAAGTCTGTTAAAATTTAACTGCAGGAGAACAGCAGTATTATATCTGCCAAAGAGCTACTGAGCAGCTGGATGATCAGAAAAGGTAGGAATGACATTCACTGCAATAAAACCAGAAGGGAAGAAGTCAAACTATGAATCCTTCACAGTAAATATTGTGTTTTCCCCAGTGTATTCAAGCTATCAATGAAACAACTGGTATTTCCAATATTAGATTTTATCTTTGACCATATGGTACAGCTTACAGAAGTAATTTTGGCAGAACCTGTATTTTTTATGTGCTTGCTAAATTCTTTCTTGGTACAGGCAGATGCCAACATTAAAAACTTATCACTAGGTACTATTAGAGTATGTACATTAGCTAGACATTAAAAAAAAATGAGCCAGTCTATATTTTCTTTAATGAATAAAGATGCAATTCACACTGCTTTAAATTCATAGGTCTAAGTCATTAGCCTTTGGATATGATACTGATAAAGGACATATGTCCGAGCCTGTAGTTCTACCTGAAAGCTTCTCATACGATCTGAACAGAGGATCTCTGGTGATTATTGTTTTGGAAGGGAATGTGATTTGTGGGTGGATGAGTGACAACTCAGGTGGAAAAGCAAGAGGCTGCTTTCAAGTTCAGAGAGAGAAGGACTTTTCGGCTCTGCCTGAGCCACATTGCTGTGTAACTCTGGTAGAAATACAAACGAGCTGTTGCACAGACTGATGCTAAAAGAGGGTTGATAGTTGGATCAGAGAAAACATGTCTGGAAGTTTGTTTAAAGATAATATGACTTTCACTACCCTATAACTAGCAAATACCAGTTTCTCATAAAAAGCAAAACAGATGAGATCTTGGATTTTGGCTCAGTTGGAAGTGTTAGCAGCACTTTAATTTGCTACTGCTGTATGCGGTAGTGATGGCTCCTTATCACAGGTAGATTAATTTGGAATATCTGATGCAGTTACTGCCCCCTCTGCCTCCCCCAGCCTTCTGCCATCCTTCTAGTAGATACTAAATACAGTGGCATGAATCAGAGTCTGGATCCAGAGCCACTGAATTCAACAGGAGTCATTCCTTTCCCTCCAGAGGAACTAAACCAGTACTTTGGTTTTCTCTGCTACTTCCCTAGGAAGGACACAGAAAGATGTCTCTCCACTTCCCTGGATCCTGTCAGTACTGAACACAGTCCATCAAACCTCAGCATAGACAGCTACTGAAATAGGTAGTTATGGCAATGACTGCAGGAAAGTGGATTGCTAGGGACAGTCTTACTTAAAAACAGCCTTGCACACCCTAATGTCATCTGGCCTTCTTCTGTGCCTGGCTCCATGCAGAGCTGGAGAGCAGCAAGGAGCGGCTGGCTGCTAATTCCCTGGTATGACCAGCTGATGGACCACTGATAGGCTCACCATTCAGAGAAAAGAAAACATGTGAAGACAGAAAAGAAAAAGTTTGCTCAGTCCTAATGGGGACTTCTCCAGAAGAGGAAAAGATGCCAGACTGACATCCTACTTGTAAAGTTATTTTGCTCTCAAATTTTACCTGGACTGCTCTGAATATAAGGAATTATTTTGTAAATATAAGGTGTTTGTTTGCTTTTACTTCACTAAACGTCACTCTTTTACTTCAAATTTAGAGATTAAAATTCTAAAAACCATACCTTATTTAATTGAGTCTTTAAGGGGATTTTTACATATTAAAAACAACAACAAACAAACAACCCTAGAAACAGTGAATGCAAGTCACTGTTTAACAGTTAAGGTACTCCCTAAGCTTGGCACATAATATAACATGCAGCAGTAAAGTTTTGTTTCACAGAGGCATCCAGTATTCATAGTCCTAATGTGATAGGAAATATATAAACACCTGGAAGGCAAAGATCTTTATTACACTGTCTGCCATTTTGCAGCCTTGTTATGACACTTGGTAAAACAGTCTTTCCTTTGGTAGATGGTATTAAAGGGTTATATACTAAATTCTGTGTCACTTTGTTATGGTACTTCTAGTAGGTAGATTTAGGATATAAAGGGATAATTGCCAGAGAGAATTTTAAGATACACTGCTGATGTAAAATCTAAATGAAAGATATAATTTCCTACCAAACAGAAAAGATCAACTGTAATGTTGAAAATATTTCCCTTTTATTACAAGCTAAATGATCTAATCTGTGTGTAAGCCAAGAAATTTTATAGCTGTTTCTATTCATGCAGTTCATAAATACCCTATTTATATAAGAAGATTATGGAGGTATTTATGTAAAATGGCATCAAATGCATTAAAAAAAGACACTGAAAATCTAAAATGTTATATTACAAATCAGTCTTGACTCCCTTTCAAAATAAAAAAAAAACTTATATTGTGAAAACCAGAGAAAATCAGTAAACTCTGACTCAAAAGGATTAGCCACTAACTAACACAAAGTAAAAAGTTACCCTATGTCAGGCAATCCGTAATGACAATCCATCTATATGCCCTCAGCAAATGTGAATTATTTTAAATTAGCTAGGTTCTTTGTAACTGAAAGCTAAACTACCTCAAATTACCTGACATTTTCTGTAGGCCAAATAAGGCACTCATGCTGAGTCTGAGCAGAGCAGAGTTCCTTAGAAGAGCCGGGTAATTATCCAACCTAATTTCCATTTCTAAAATTATATTCCCCAAACACTCTTTTTTGGGGTGCACAGATGACTATGTGTATGTATTTGCAGGTGGTTTGTTTGTAACCCTGTTGTCTTCTGATCGTTAAGTTTGAATTATTTACTCAGAATACTGGAATAAAACAAGGGCTGAACAGTTTTTCTTTTTCCTCTTTGCTTTCTCTTCCCAGCTCCATTCCACTACTTTCTTCTGCACCGACAGTGTTTGTTACTCCATTGCATCCTCAAAGGAAGACTTCAAGATCCTTGCAGCTCCTTGTATGGTTGGCTTGCTCCTCCTGAGAACTAGGGTGCAGCTTCTTTGACAAAAGTAGTTTTAGCCAAGGTGAAAAAAAAATGTCATCCCATACAGGAGTATAGCCTACTGCAAACAAATATAAGATTGGGTATGGACAGAGAACCAAATTTTATCTAAAGAGAGCTAAGAACTCAAGGCCAGATTAAAAACAGATTTATAGATTGCTATCTAGATAATACTTCAGGTACCTATGTCCAGGAGAGTGACCCGCAGAAATCTCTCGTTGCCAACCAGGAGTCCTGATATATTTTCTTAAGTAAATCACTTAAGTTCGTCACCTAAAGTTTGCTGCTTTCAAAGAGGAACTGTGGCCTGCTTGGTTGCATGACATTTAAGGCTAAGTTAGACGTTAGTCATTCCACACCTCAGTCTCGTGAAAGGCTGAATTCAGAAGGTGTGCTCAGAATTTACCAGCAACACTGTCAGTGTCAGAATTGCACCTTCTTTGAAAAGAGAAAATAACCCAAGTGCCTATTTTCCTGTATAATAGTTACATGATTACAGCACTTCACCAGAGCAGCTCAGATTCTTCTTCAACTTGAGAAGATTCAAAAGTATATCTTCAGCCTCACAGGAAACTGTTCATCCTCTCTTCATAAGACAGGCAGAACTGAAGGACTCTCCATTCTGCCTGCTGAAGTAAGGCCACTAAATATGAAGTAATGTAAGAGATCTGGCACCGAAGGAAAACAGGAAAGAGCAAACTTGACTCCGAAGCCTAGTGACAACTGCATTCCTCTGGAAAACAACTTCTCAATTGTGGGGCTTGCTCCCTGTTCCATATCATATTATGCATTGTGTTTAGTAATGTTTTAATGCACTTTTCCCCAGTTTTAATGGAAAAACTGTGGAAAAGAGAGGTGGTCTAAGCTGAATCTCTTATTTTGCAATTGGGTTGTGCTAAAAACTGTGAAATGGTGAGCTAGTGTAAGTAATTTAACAGGCTAAAACTTAAAATTAGACAGCTTGATCAATTGCCATTTTATAAGTATGTTAAATATGTTATCAATTCTGTAACAATTTAAAGACAGGAGTTTAAATTGAATTGTTTTGCATGCGTTACCACTTCGTGCAGTAGGAAACAAATGGCGAAACAGAATCACAGAAAGGCTTGGATTAGAAAGAAACTTTAAAGATCATTTAGTTCCAAGAACTCTGCCATGGGCAGTGTTATCTTTCACTAGACCACGTTACTCAAAGCCCCATCTAACCAGGCCTTGAACACTAACTGTGCCTCATCATCCTCATAGTAGACAAGTTCTTCCTTATATCTAATCTAAATTTAGGCTCTTTTAGTTTAAAACTGTTAGTCCTTGTTCTGTCACTACACCCCCTGATAAAAAGCTTCACTTCACCTTTCTTTTAAGCCCCCTTTAAGTATTGAAAAGCCACAATAAGGTCTCCCTGAAGCCTTCACTTCTCCAGGCTAAACAACCCCAACTTTCTTAACATAGCAAATGTGTAATTTATGTTACTCCATGTGATTAGTTATTGAAAACAAACTTTTCACAATTTCTTATTCAGGTTCTAAATTGCTCATACAGAGACATGCTCATCAGAAACCGTTTACTCAGAAAAGTCTGCATAAAAAGATTGCATATTGTTTGTTCCTCTCTATTCTATTACCCATTCCTTTTTTTGTTTGTTTATTTTAAATAGGTACCTGAATGACAAAAAAGACGAGACTGTGGAATTTGAGTAACTACCCATGTTCCATGTGAACCACACAAGGTTTGAGTGAGTACAGGCTGAAAATTGCTCATCCAGTCTCTTAGAAAAGACTGAGTACCAAACATTTCAGTAAAAAATTAATCAGATCACAAAATATTTGCAAATAAGAAAAACGGGGTTGCTTTCATTAGATATGATTATTCATAATGAATAATTCAGTGTTATTTTTAGTACTCTGAAAGCATGTTCTGCTTTAAATGTTTTGATTCCTACTGACAAACAGTCATCATTTGTTTATAAAAGTGCAACTTTTCTATGGGAATTCTGTATCTTGGACCATGACCACTTTTCTACACTGAACAGAGAGGAAAAGGTATAGAATATGCCCTCTTCCCATAGAGAAAGCAAAACAAATGTTAAAATCTAGAGACTGTTATGTGAGAAATTTATCTCCAAGAAATGATATTCTCATATCCTTACATGGAGAACTAGCTATTACTGAGACCGTTTTTGTTACTGACAGAGCAAAAAAAGATACACGGAATATATGATAGTCAAAACTAGAATGTAATACACAGCTGCTGTATAAATAGAGGAAATATATATGAATTACATTTAGTGAGGTTTGAACCACAACATCCAAAGGGAACAAATGGCCTAACCTTTCTGTAAGGACAATGCAAACTTGCCAATTCTTCTTTTCCCATTATAGAACAGTGTTTATTTTTACACACTGTACACAGCCTAATCATTTTTGGACATTTGCCCACGCCTCTGGGACAAGAAAAGATATGTATGCAACAATTCTATGTTATATGCACAGGAAGCTAGGTTGGACATATTAAATAAAGCCTGAACTACCGGATCTGAGCATGTACTGCAAACTAATACTATTTACATATGACAGATTTTTTTTGATCAGAGGGATGGAACACCTCTCCTATGAAGAAAGGCTGATAGAGTTGGGATTGTTCAGCCTGGAGAAGAGAAGGCTCCAGAGAGACCCTATTGCAGCCTTTCAATACTTAAAGGGGGCTTATAAGAAGGTGGGCACAGACTTTTTAACAAGGCCTTTTGCAATAGGACAAGGGGTAATGGTTTTAAACTAAGAGGGAAGATTTAGACTAGATGTAAGGAAGACATTTTTAACAATGAGGAGGATGAAACACTTGCTCGGGTTTCCCAGGGAGGGGGTAGATGCCCCAACCCTGGAAACATTCAACTTCGTGTTGGACAGGGCTCTGAGCTACCTGATCTAGTTGAAGATGTCCCTGCTCATTGCAGGGAGGTTGGACTAGATGACCTTAAAGGTCCCTTTTAACCCAAACTATTCTATGATTCTAAACTCCAGAAAAGAAGTGCATTGCAGGAAACATTTGTGTTGCCACTGGGGACAAGCTAGTAAGAGGGAGAGCAATAATCTGTAGAAGAAAAGGGAGTGGATCAATGCTTCAATCTGCAGCATAATGAGTTCCTCCTGTGTACGACAAATGTCACCTTTACTGCTCAGTTCCAGTATAATAGGAATGGAATATAATGGGGAAAGAGGTGGAGAACACTCCTCCTCCAGGCTGAAGCTGCATTATTTCTTCAGAAATAAGAAAGGAGAATGCAATATAGTTAAGGTGGTAGCAGCTAGAAACAATGATGCAACAATATTAGCAAGCGGGAAAACAGTCTTAGGAGCACTTTAATTTAAAGACATCATTTTCAGAGGGCTAATTTCCAGAAATGTACTCTGGGAATTACTCATATAAGAAGACAATCTTAGGAGGATTTGGCAGGGATGAGAACATTGTTAAGAAATGTCTGTCCAATTACTTTGCAGTCTGCCACAGATCCCCATTTCTAATGCTGCTGGATGAAGGATGCTGTAGGTTGGCTTTATTCCTATGTGACAGTCAAGATTGTTGATAACAAGAACACCAAAATGGGGGACTTTTGTTCCACAGAGCTTCATGAGGTTGGTTTTCAACCAACCCAGAAAGCAAATAAGAATTGCAAAACTGTGAATGTTTTCAAGCTTTTTCTCTGATATGCAGGTTAAAGTGGCTTTTAGAGAGCAGAATTTGATCTTCACATATAGCAACATCACTAGTGTAGCCTCTTCTTTCCTCACACCCCAAATATTTATGAGAATCATGATTTTAAAATGTTGATAACATAGAGAAAGTTTTTGTGGGAAAAATAAAAGCTACAATGGTTTTAGACACAGTCCTTATCAGTCTTCAGCTTCTCTGGTAGGACTGAAGGCCTTGCAGAAAGGAACCCTGCATGACAGCATGGGCTTACAAGTGCTATTACAGGACAGTTAGTACAAGCAGTGCAGTCCCATGGAATACATCTCCTATCTCCTCTGAACACATCTCATATCTTGTGTCTTTAGTATCATTTCTTCCTCCTCTACACATAAAAAGCATTTGACAATAAATTTATATGATTTCTCCTCATCTAGAACCACTTGTTACAATAGTTAAATGTTAGAATTATTTGTGCTGTTCAAATTTAATAGGATTCACAGCCTGAAACAGGCTGATTCACAGCACCTGATCATCCTTTACTTATTGCAGTATCACAAAGCTTCTCTAAGTACAAACACAGAATGAAAAGGTGGTCTCTGCCCAGAGAACCTTGCAGTCTGAAATGAAGGAAAGCAGATATATATTGTCAAGTGGACTGGGGGTCAGGGAAAGAATGAAATGATGCTGGTGATAGTGATGTAGCACACAGACAGCTCACCAGCATAAACTGTTGTGTAGACTGTAATGGTTTGTGGATAACATATTTGTCTTACAAGGACCTCTACCAATCAAGAGAGCAGACTGAGGACCCATGGTATGAAATGTTTGGAAACTACCACCAAAAGATAAATGAAAGGTAAGGATGAATACAAATATTTCTCCTGCTTGCCTACTCAGTACCTGCTTTTCTGATCTCAGCTTTCTCAGCATATCCAGGCAGGACTGAAAATAGTCCCAGGCTAAAACAGAAAACTAAAGTCATTATTTTCCTGATTCAATTCATACTACAGGGGTTATGAATTTTCCTCCCATCTTGTTTTCCTGAGTTCAAACTTTACAAGTTTGGGCTGGAGGAAATAGGAGAAGAATGGTCTCTAGTGTTATTTCCTGGAGATAAAGCTCATATTTAAAATGTGGGAGATGTGAAAATGGTGAACTTTAGAGGATGACTGATGATCTTAAGCACAGGGCAGGTTAGGTGTTTTGGACTGGGCCACTGAGTTTCATATTAAATCATGTTTAAGGCATATTATTTAGTGCTGTATCAAAGCACAACCCCCTTCTCTTATCTTCCTGAGCATGCCATCACTATTGAACTGAGAGAAGGCTGAGCTGAAAGTAAACCTTTTAAAATGGTACAGCTGAGGTTGGATTCCACAATGCACCTCTGAGGAGTGTGCAAGACAGGAGGTGCCTAAGAAAGATTCCCCTATCCTTGCTGATATCCCCTTGCTGAACCTAACAGGATCCCTCACAACCATTCTCACATACCCTGTGCAAAGCAGGTTCCCATAAAGGCTTCATTGAATAGGTGATACCTCAATTTCCTAAACAGAAGTCAGTGGAAGCTTCACATGTGAATTTCTGATAATCAGCTCAAGGCACCCACAATGCAAAACACAAACCAGAAACTTGGTCTGAAGTACAACTCCTTTCAGGCAGTGGAATGATAGCTTAGCTATTGTCATCATTAACATATATAATATGAAATCTCTTTTTCCACTGAAAATAACTGAAAGACTCAAAAATCCCTGCAAGACTCAAAAATCCCTGCAATGCCTTTTCAAGCCTGATGTTCTTCCCTTTAACATCTTTTCCTCGAAGAACAGATGAAGTTATAAGACAATGACTTAATGCACTGTACATAATTATATCTTATATTCCTCTAGGATTGTAAGCTATTTTCATCTTGCTCTGCTTCCTCTATATTTTTACTGCAACAGAAGAATATTCAGAGCCCCTATCTACATATTTCCATCAGTTCACTGTCTGTTAAGTCACAAACATGTAGAGCTTTGATCAGTTCTCAAACAACAACAGGAACATTTCTAGCTAAAATTTTCCCACGAGATTGCCATAGCTGCATTGACAAACCAGTCAGCTGCACAAACAAGTAAGCAAACTATTACTTTTGCTTTAACAGTCAACCAAATGTGGCCCTGCTTTCATTTTTTATTAACTCCAAAGTTGGCAAAGATGTAGTACTACTGAAATAAAACACAGATGGACATTTTAAACATGACTATAAGTATGCCTATACTGAAGTATGTCCTACTTTGTATTAGGAAAAGAATCAAGTTCCTAATATTTTTTCCATGTGCTGAGTGTTTAGGAGCGTGACCGCTGCACAGAATAGACATACACCAGCACCTTTAAAGTAGCTTGTTCAGAGAATACTAGTATCTCAATGCAAACTAACTGCTCCTGTTTCTCAGGCAGATTTTTACTTAAATATATTCTATCATATCTGTATTAATACAAATAGTGGAGTTGAACAGTCCAAGGTATATGATAGGTATATGCTCAGTGATTTGTCCTAGGATAAATAGTAGGGATAAGACTTCTCCAGCTTAAGTAAAATAGGAATGACTACAGTATACATGTAGAAACAGCGTGGATGTTCATCCAGATCCCTTCAGGTTTGGAAGGGGAGAAATTTCCGACTTAAACAGAGAATGAAAGATTAATTGATGATATATCAGTATTTAAACCCATGCTGTGAAATAATTTTCTGCTTTGTATTTCTAGGATGGAACGAAGACCATGAATCTGAGACCATATGAAATATATAGTAACACACGTCCAGGACAAAGCATCACTGGCAAAATGTGGAGCAAGGAAAACTAAACAAGCCCATTAGTATTATACCACAGGGAATAAACACTGACAGAAGATTGCAGAAAAAGAAATAAATGCTTGTAATAGTGAAATATAATCACTTCCCTAAGATGATATCCTTCTTTTGTTTGCAGAAGTCAGGTGGGATTCTTTCTCACATAAATGAGAACAAATGATTTCATAATGAGCATTTTGTCTCAATTCCTAATGCATCTCAGGTGAGTGCCACTCTTGTCAAATACATAATTTCTCACTACAAAGTTGTGAATATTCTGATTTGCTTGGGTGACAAGCAGTATTCCAGATGAATATATTCTTATGAAGATATTAGTGTAATACATCATAAGATTATTGTTGACATTAGTAGGATTTGTTATTCAGAGAGCAGCACTGACCATCAGATCAAAGGGGAACATTGTATTATTGTTATTTGTGTTAACTTTAAAACTTGACAAAGAAACTGAATATTTTTCTTTAGACAGGAAAATTAAAGACGTGTAAAATGAGATGTAAACCTGCTGATTTTTTTCAACCTTTGGGAAAAATTTCTGGTTATTCCTGTCTGTTATGAGAACTATATTGAGAAGAGGCAAACTCTGAAGTGTTGGTACAGAAGACCAAATCTAAGCATGAGGATATAAATTCATAAAGGATGATGAACATAAGAACTTAGTTTACTGTCAGTAATAATAGAGTGAGATAAATGTGAAAAATAAAAGATTTAAAAATACCAGAACCTTTTTGTGTGTTGGAAGATTCATTTAAGCTAAAAGGCCTGCAGGGGCTATTTATACTACTTATTTTGAGTAAAGAGAATGCACATTCATGAGTTAAATTTCTTTCAATACATATTGAACAGGTGCCTTATCTTTACACTTGATGTGAGATTCCAAATAAGTTTGGTTAGGTGAAGCCACCCTAGTTACAAAAGCTAATTTTAGAACATAAACATTTTTAATAAGTGAAATAGTAATTAAAATAAAGCAAAGGTAAAAACAAGGCAAAGAATGTAAAAAGGAAGTGAAAACCTGATCCACGTGTCTGAGCACAGACACATTCATCACACAGTGATATTCAGAAGACAGGCACCACATAAAACTGCCCTCTATCTCCCTGCTCTGCCAGCCCCTGCTACTTTTTTGAACTAATGGTATTTCTCTGTAACCAAAGGAACAGCTATAAAAAACCAGCAATAACAGCTGGTTAATGTGTCATGAAATAAAGAATGCAGAACAAAAGCAATCAAAGGAACTGAAATGCTGCTACGATCTGAGCTGTAAGAGGCTGAATGTTTTGACAGAACCATCATTTAATAAAGCACAGTCAGAATATAAAAATTTCTTGAGTTTTCCCTAAATACTATAGTGCAGTCACTATTAGCTTTCACTTCTTAGTTAGAAGTATCATGGAATTGTCAGAGTTGGAAGGGACCTCTAGAGATCATCTAGTCCAACTCCCCTGCTAAAGCAGGATTGCCCAGAGCACATCACTCAGGCCTGCATCCAGATGGCTCATGAAGATCTCCAGAGAAGGGGACTCCATGACCTCCCTGGGCAGCCTGTTCCAGTGCTCTGTCACCCTCACCGTAAAGAAGTTTTTCCTCATATTTGAATGGAACTTCCTATGTTCCAGCTTGAGCCCGTTGCTCCTTGTCCTATTGCTGGAAACCATCCATCCCTAACCTGTATTGGTGCCTGGGGTTCTTCCTCCCCAGGTGCAGGACCCTACGTTTGTCCATGTTGAACCTCATTAGGTTCTTCTCTGCCCAGCTCTCCAACCTGTTCAGGTCATGCTGGATAGTGGCGCAGCCCTCTGGGGTGTCAGCCAGCCCTCCTAATTTCATATTATCAGCAAACTTGCTGAGGATACACTCTGTCCCCTCGCCCAGGTCATTTATGAATATCTTGAACAGGACTGGGCCGTGTATTGACCCTTGAGGGACACCACTGGTCACAGGTCTCCAACTTGACCCCACTCCATTAATTAGAACCCTCTGAGTNNTCTGAGTCCTGTCACACAACCAGGACTCAATCTACCTCACTGCCCCCTCATCTATCCTGTACTTCCTTAATTTTCTAATGAGGATGTTGTGGGAGACAGTATCAAAAGCCTTGCTGAAGTCAAGGTAGAAGACATCTGCTGCTCTCCTTTCATCTAACCAACCAGTTACAACATCATAGAAGGCTATCAAATTGCTCAAGCATGATTTACCCTTGGTAAATCTGTGTTGACCAATACCAATACAAGTCAGGAGTATATAACTGATGATGAAAGTAAGTCCAAAAAAAACCCCCAAACCCAAGCCTATCTTCAGCTTTCACAAATCTCTATTGTTACATCTGTCAGTGCATCTTTTCGAAGACCATTTCAGATTTATACGTGCTGCCTTTCAAGTGGCAGGCTTGTAAGCCCCACATCTCTTGGTAATGCAGTGCCATAATTCAGGCAGTCTCTGCTGCACTGTGGTAGCAAAGAGCATTCTTCAGTAAACACAATTTCCTGAGCCCTTGCAGGCAATTCCCTTTGGGAGCCTGAGCACATAGTAGCGCAGAAATCAACTTCAAAACAGAGCAGAGCTTTTGTGTCAAAGGGTATACAGTGCTCACAGAAATGGATTCAAATCAATAGAAAGTCATATTCTGCACATACTGTGAGACCTACATTTGGCATCCACCTCACACCGCTTTACCTCAGTAATGTGTATTTAAAAATCATCCTACAGACATGGACAAAGATGCAAATAGTTAAGGGCACAATTCAACACCTGTCATTTTCATCCAAATAAATTCAGACAAGATTCATTCATTCTGAAAGTAAACCCAGAGTTTCAAGAATGGAAAATGTGGATCAAACCCTCCAGTTTTGTAGATCTTTGCCTTTAGACTTGTGTCAGACATTTCGCAGCTCTGTGTTTTCCCCTATGATACGATTGGGAGCACTTACATTTTATGATTTCCTGGTCAACAGATATTGTCTATTTGTTTTAGCTAATTTGTGATACACATAGAATGTTGAAAGAAGTGAGCAATACATTGTAGCCCATTAAAAAAATTCTTTAACACCTGCCAATGGCTGGGGGGTTGGAATTAGCTGATCTTTAATTACCATTCTATGTTTATTTCTTTTGAGCTATGAAAAGAATATAGAGAATTGAAATGTGTTTCTTTTGAAACTTGGAGAATTTACCTTTTAGGACTGTGTTAATACTCTGCTTTTACTTCATTATGAGCTAATAGAAATAAAGGAAAAATCTCATTTATAGACTTATTGCATGAAATGAAAAGGCAGAAGGATGAATGAGAAAGTAAAGATCTGTCATTAGTAGTATATCATGTTTTATATATGTCCATTTATTTTAACCTAGGACAGTCTTTGTAAATATACTGTCACGTTTCTAATTGTCATAGAGGCAAATGTGTATATGTTTATTTCTATTTAATAAATATATATATTTAATATTAAATATTTAATAAAATATTTAATTTTTGTAATATTAGAATTTTATTTCAAATGTCATTTAGGGTCTTAATCTTTTTATACTAGGCTTTATGTTTAATTCTCACATGGACTTAATGATCTCTCTGCTGGATTCTCACAAATATTTTAAAGTCATCTTTGGGTCAGTTCTGCATGAAAAACATTTTATGTGGATCAGTGTATATTTCTGTTGTTTATAGTGAATCACTTTGCTTATACAAAAATAAAAAGCCAGTTAAATTTCAGATTGGGAGAGAATCCAACCACACACACATAAATGATTCCTAACGTTTCCCTTCCACTGCATGTGAAGAATAAAGCAGGAATGTACCATGGGAAAAAAAACCTCTTTCTCCTTGATTTGTTGTTACAGGCACAGTTCAATGACTGAACAAATAATTCTAACAGTAGCATTTATGTATGGTTTTATGTGAGATTATTTAATGTCTGATACAGTGCAAGTTCTGCTCTAGGCTTTCCTGTGACCAGAGTGTTCATATTGTCTCTCTCACGGGGAATCTTTTCTTTCTAATAACATACTTGATTTCACTCTGTGGTGATCCTGGTAGTGGGATGCCTATTTGACTCTTCCTCCTGTTCTCAACAGTCTATTTTCCTGCAGCTTGGAGGAATTTATTGCTGAGGCTTCTACACCTCTGTCCAGAAGTTTCATTAAAAGTGGCTGGCAGGTTCAAGCATTATTGAACCTGATTGAGATTGACAGATTTGCAGATACCAGGACAGATAAAATGCCATCCCATAAAGCTAATTTCCCTTGGAAGTCAAGCTAATGTGGAAGAAAAATTAGATCCACATTCACAGCAACATTTAATACCCAGCTATTCTAACTCCTGCTATTGTAACTTTGCTTCTCAGGCCTATTTAATAGGAGCCATATCTCAAAGGAATGTTTTATATCCTAATTGCTGTGGAGACAGCAACAATAGGCTTTTAGCCAAGAATGGAAGTTCTCACCTATAAAATAATTTTTTTTTTTATTTTTCCCCCTGTCATGTCTAATTAACAATTAAATAGAATCTTATCTTTTAAGTTATCTTTTTTAGGTTATTAATTTTTCCCCATTATGTGTATTGCACATAAATTGTATGATGACAGTCAGTTACTCTTAACTGTTTCTCCACACAAAATATTTATCTTGCAGTTATGGTTTTGAGGACTTTGTAGTGCAGAAGTCATAAGTAACAGTCAAAGATATTATAGACGAGTTCAGGTGGTTAGCTGTCCACTTTGCAAATGAGCATTTTCTTGTGACAAGATGAGGTCATTACTTCATCATATAGAAAATCAGATTTAACATATACCTTACCAATATATACCTATGTTAATGATTCAATTCCATCTTAGTGTTAGGCATTCTTAGGGATACTTTGATAGGTTACATGAAATGCCACAAATTCATTAAGTATCCCTACCTACCCTGATGATTAGGATAAAAACCATTTTGATAGTATGCTGAGAAGAGGACACCAAACAGTAGCAATGTCTCCTTAAATGAAATCTTGTTCCTCCTCCACTCTATATTTAACTTTTATTTTTACCTTCATAATTTCTTTTAATTCTTGATTTTCCATGACTTATTCTTTTCCTTTCAGTCTTCCTATCATCCCTCCATTTATGTCACTGGGTCTTTTTTCCTTTAAATCACCCACTAAACATTAATAACCTTCAATGTTTCCAGATTCTTGTCCTTCTGAAACGAATTAGCTTGGCACACTTCACTCTTCACAAATTCTACTGTGAGAAGAAAAAGCCTCACAGTGCACCAACCTTTAATGCCAGTTCTAAACCAGCAAAGAGACAACACAGCCTTGTAAAACCTAAAAATATATAACCAACCTCCTGTGTGCAACAAGGAAGTATTTTTCAGTTAGCAGTAGCAGCTAAAAGGTACTTGATTTCTTACACAATTTCCTCTATGCCAGTTTTTCAAAAGGTCAGGCACAATATAAAACACAAAAAGACTTTGCAAGCTCATCTGTATTGTAGTGGGTTTACATCAAAGATGGATAAAACAACTTGATGTTTGGAGAGCTGTCTACCCCACAAATGTGCAGAAAAAATGGGATGATACCACTTCTGTAGAATTTCAGTCAAGGGTAGGGGAAGCAATTGAAGAAGAAATTGGCAACAACACTATTTACCAAATAGAAGAGATGTAATGATTTTACGATGTTTCTTTTGCTAGTAGGGATTGTAATTCGTGAATAAGATCCAAAATTATATTAATGTATCAGACAAAAACACCCAGGACAAGAAAGGAGTCCTGTGAATATAAATTGAAAATCTCCAATGATTTAGTAAATGTTTAAGTAGAGACAGGATCATGTGAAACATAGGAAAAGGATCAGATCTAAAACTACTAAATTATTAAGATAGCTTAAGTCCAAGAAAGTGAAAAATCAGTATCGACACTCAATAGATATGATGTTGCCATCTGTAAAAATAAGATTTCCAGCATACGGACTGTTTAGAAACATCTGCAAAACACAGTCACACATTGCAAATTGTGTGATTGCTGGACGTGTGACGAGCAGAGAGCTTTAGACTCCTTAAACAGCTTCTTCAAATAAAAGCCTTTGTGTTGTAGTAAGAGAAAATTAGATGGAAAAGTACAAGATGAATATAGAACTGCCATGAAAATCCATTAAAATTTAAAATGAGGAGAAGCAATTAAAACAGGCATAAGAGTTCCTCAGGAAACACAGCCATGTGTTTTGCTACTTATCTACTCTACATAAATAATTTAGATCACAAACTAAATAATTATCCTATATAATGTTGTTCAAATGACACCATTAACTAGAAAGGAGAAATATGCTGTGTTCTTCTAAAGTTAATGGGTGGATGGCATTTTCAGATAAGTAAAATATAAGCTCATCAGGTGAAAATACCAAACTGAATTATGAAATTATTTCAGTCTAGTCTGACTACAGAGACAGAAATTTATGGGGATGTTAGAACCTTTGGAATACAATGACTCTTCTGACCAGTGACACTGATGTCGATTTCCTTCTCCTCATCACAACCTTGCGTTCAGCCAGCAGAAATGGATGCCCCTAGGAGCACCGTTCTCCATCTCATGTCAGCACATGTGGGCTAAATCGCTCAGAGCTGGCAAAAGTTTGAAAGCTTCCAAGTTCAAAAACTGTAGACATTAAAATCAATGAATATTTGACATACTGAAACAGTAATTTTTTAAAATGCATATAATGGAGCCGAGATGGTGTCTCCCCAAATCTGCTAGACAACCTTTCAGAATATCCCATGTTCTGGGGACACTAAAGGAGCACGAAGGTGGTCAGGAAACCTCAGGGAACTGATGCAACTTTGATAGTTTTTTGTATTTCCTGTCCTCATTGGAAATGGTATTCATCTTAAAACACACACAACACACACAAAAAAAAAACCCCAAATAACCTATAATTTTTATATTCACGGTAGGAACAAAAATGTACGTTTTTTATATTTTAGAAATATTTTTCACTGCAGTTATTAAAATTGAAGACTGGACTGGAACTTGTTTTTTCCGAGTGTGTAGAGGTTTTGCAACATTTGTATTTCTCCTGCAGAGGATGCCAAGATAATATAAGGCATCTAGTTCTAACATCTCTTTCATCTGATGTGTCTCAGATTTAGTACTAACAGGAGCACTGTCTCTATCTGTCAGTGCCAATACAATAACTTCTGCAAGCATTCTGACTTGCTGTTTTCAGACAAAAGGGTAGCAAAGTCTTCCAGAGGGTGAAACTGAGAGAGAGGTGATTTTTGCAGGAGGAAATCACTACAGCGGCTTTTTTGTACCATCATTTACAAAAACTAGAACTGCAGAACTTGAATTTTAATAAGTAAAACATTTAGAGAAATCAAGAAAGGTGAAATACAGCCTTAGTAGCTTACTGTTTTTTGTCTCTAATTGCATATTCCTTCTTTGTCTGTCATTCCAACTTCGTAAACTAGAATGCAGATAGCTCAATTGAGCTATAAAGTGTAAATAGTTATAAAGTGGAATCAAACAAACACACTAACCAGAAAGAAAAAAGTTTAAATCCAAGAAATTAAAATTTAGCTGGGGCTTTTTTCATAGCACTGTTCATTAGTCAAAAGGAGAAAAAAATCCTAAAAAACAGTGGCAAACCTATTAGAAAATTCTTCATTCAGATTACACAAAGGAAATGAGCACATTCTGAAAAGACAATGGGTTGACTCTAAAGGCCAGCAATACAGGAGACAGCCACGACTGGCTTCTCATGGGAGAGGAAGCCAGAGCAAGCATTACCCAGAAAGATCAGAACATTGTGGAAGAAATTACTCTGCTCTCTTCTGGTATCTGGGGAAAGGAATTCTGTTAGGATACAAAACTGCTGAGGCCTGGGCAGATCCTTCTCATCACGGAATGCATCCGTGAGCAAGTGGTGGTGTTTCATGGTCCTGGTGATGTTATAGCTCAGGAAGGGGAACACCTGCTCTGTGTTTGCTTCTCAATTTCTGACATTTAGGAAAGATACTATTAGATTAGATTTTTTTAAAAAGCTAAGTGGCTAAGGTGGCTGAGGGAGAAAACATTGACTCTTCTGGAAGACCATGCAACTCTAACATAGTCACAGTAAGTTCTCTTCAAGAGTACTCTAAAAACTTGCTTTAGATTTAGCACTTTCAGGCACTGCCTCTGCACTGTTATCTTTCAAGCCACAAATCAAACCAAGGACTAAAACATAATCCAGCTGGCAAATCAACTTTCCACTTTCTTTTTTTTAAGTGGAGACTCTTTTGAAATGCAAGATTTTATATCTTCTGAATGATCCTCAGATCTTTGTAGTCTTGTAAGCACTCCTCGGAGACACAGCATAACGGTACCAGCATAATAGTCAGTCAAAAGCCTTGTTATACACAGATATGACACAGGAGTTAAGTACAACAAACATTCCTGTCAATCAAAATTCATGTTAAAATGGAAGCTTATGTCAATGCTGTTATATCTTCCTGACAGTTGAATGCAGACAGAAAATTTTACAAGCCTTAGCAGATCTATGAAATGGACTGCTCTGCTATTACTTTCAATTTTCTACACCGGATAAAACTATTCCAATAGTTCCAGTTCCCTTAGAAGCCATCAGCCTAAAATCATCTCTGGCTTCCTTCTCCTGTAAGACAAAGTTTACATGAAGATCATCTGTCTGAAATTATCAGCTTTGGAGTCTTCAACATAGGAAGGGCATGGACTTGTTGGAACGGGTCCAGCGGAGGGCCACAAGGATGATCAGAGAGATGGAGCACTTCTCCATGAAGACAGGCTGAGAGAGCTGGGGTTGTTCAGCCTGGAGAACAGAAGGCTCCAGGGAGACCTTATAACAGCCTATCAATATCTGAAGGGAGCCTACAGGAGACCCAGAGACGGACTGTTTACGAGGAAGGCAACGGTTTTAAATTGGAAGAGGGGAGATTTAGATTAGGCACCAGAAAGAAATTCTTTACAGTGAGGGTGGTGAGACACTGGAACAGGTTGCCCAGGGAAGCTGTGGATGCCCCATCCCTGGAGGTGTTCAAGGCCAGGCTGGATGGGGCTTTGAGCAACCTGCTCTAGTGGGAGGTGTTTCTGCCCATGGCAGGGGGGTTGGAACTCAATGATCTTTAAGGTCTCTTCCAACTCAATGATTCTATGATTCTAAATATCTATGCTCTAGTCCTGTCTGAGGATGTGGAGTTTGATTTAAGAATTACTGCATGGAACTCAGAAAAAAATTTTGATAATGTCTCTTTTGGCCTTAAGCTCTCCAAAAGCCTGCCTTCACATATTCATATAAGGAAATATTACATTGCATGTGAGGTCTTTTACTATCTAATAATAAATCATCACTACGAAAACAGTTTCATTTATGTGTGTTCACAATAACTCCACACAAGTGAGTTTAAATCACATTAGATAGATATGTAGATAGTAAGGTACAGGTGCTACTGGTAGTGGCTGGGGAATTACAGAAATTGCATGTAATTTCCCACAGACAAGCTAACCACTGTATAGGCATTGGTACCCTCTAATTAGGCATTTTGGCATGAGGAGAGGATAGAAGTTAGGTGAAATACATACGTACCCACTAGAGACTAAAACAGTTTTATTCATTTTACCTCTGCAGTGCAGACAAACCCTAAGGGTACCATAATACCCACAGAGCTGCACCATGAAGAAATCTTTCCTGGTAACACAGAGACACTATTTTCAGGAGCAGTGGGAAATGCTGGGATGAGTAACCTCTGCATTTTCCCTTGTTCCATCTAAAAAATATGCTGACAAATGAAGTTAGCAAGCAGTCCTCTTCTCTCCACTAGAATTGTATGGCTCTATTGCTGCTGCATTCTTTGTCCTCACCACATTGTCATACAGCTGGGCCTGGCAAGATGTTTATTGGATGGGAGACCTGTATGTCTATTTGCCCAAAGCCTTTGAGTAAAGCTACGGCAAAGTCAGCTTGTCCTTTGAAGGGATGTCACACATAAGCATGTGTTACTAAGGTTCACTCCTTTCCTCACCCATTGTCCAGAAAGCAGAGGTGGAGGCACTACAGGCTGTGTCAGCAGCTACACAAACCTGGAAGAGGCTACATAGAGAGGTTAGCCCTGGGTGCCATCACTGGCTTTGTCTGTGGATGGCATCTGGGGGCAGCTGCTGGCAAATGATGAGTTTCCCTAGAGGGAAACTGATGTCAAGGTAAGCGTATTCATTTTACCAAAAGCCAAAATAAAACTTTATACACTCTCACACTGAAGAAGGAGATCAAAATCTGAGGAGTCATTTTGCTGATATAATGCCTTTCTTTGATCTGCCTCGAGGTGTGTGCACTCATTTGCAGAGCCTAACCATTTGTAGACTATTCTGGATGCATAGCTGATTTGCTCCAGAACTTCTTCCTCATCATTTCTGATCTTGTCCCTATGGGCTGTTTCTGTATGTCTTGCAGCTCAGCATATCACATCCATAATTACAAACAACAGAATTGAAAATTACACTAACTCTGCACTTACATACAACACGTCTGGGTCATTTTCTACACAAGAAATAATTAATCTTCAAGGGAGCTATTCCATCAACCTAATGGTTGATTTGAGAATTAAATTCCCCTTACTTCCTTCTAGCAAGTCATTGGAGATTAGAGAGATGAGAGAATAAAGTTGAAAAGAATCTTGCCCTTCACTTCAGCTACAATAGGTTAGGGCTGTACTATCAGCCAAGTTCCTTGAAAGAATTTAGATGTAAAAAGCTGAATTTCACATGAAATATGAAACTTTTGTGAGTTGAAGAACTTGAGTGCTATTTGCTTGTGTTTTGAATCAACTTTCCTCATAAAGAGTTAAAAAAGTGATTGTTATGATCATCTGCAGAAAATAATGCTAAATTAATTCAATAAAATTTTATGAGTGAAATTATACAACATAGTAATGAAATGCAAATATCCTCATTCATTAGGCTCATCCATTTCAATTGTACCTACAGTACATGTCTCAGCGGGGACTGTTAATCATACAGCAGCATGCAGAAAAGAATATATTATATTAATTAAATAGCCACATTATGCAGCTGGGTGCTGAATTATGCCCATGAAATTCAACAAGCATACATTATTATTTTTATTAGAGCAACAGAATCTTCTGTTTACTGAATTTGGGGGAACACAAATCTTTTTGATGTGCATTACAAGTAACAAATGAAGAACAGTCCAGTATTTCAAATGATAACAGTATTCTCCCAAAGAAACCTCTGCATGAAATTCACAAAACTGATCCTTCAAAGAGCTGTTCACAAACACATGGATGAGTCCATGCAGACCTCATTGAAATACTGCAGAAGATTAGAGGTCTGGGAGCATTGCAAAAGCATTGGCAGAATTGAGTCCTCAAATTCAAATGTTCAGCCAACAATTAATCAAGTTTATCCAAGACTGAATACAGTTTATTTGCAGAGGTCAATTGGCTAATTTATCTACTACACAGTGCCTTCAATGACTTTGAGCACTTTAAAGATTAAGCTACTAGTATGCACATTAAAAAAATCTTGCCATAAAGGCAGTGTGTGGTGCATTGATATTCACAGACAAAGAGACTGATTATTGTTGTGTAAGGAAAACCAAAGGGAGTTTGTGTAACTTTCTGCTTTTGTCACTACACTATGTATGTCCTGAATGATGTCTCAAAGCCAATTTCTCACTAGGATTTTGAACATTTAAAGTTATCAAGGGTTTAGGTCTGGATCAGAGGTTGAGGTCCCTGAGTCACTCTTAAAAATACTGGAAACAATGGCACAACTGAAGCAGAGAAACACCCATTTCAACAAACCTACCCAATGTAAAATCTCATTTTTTCCTTACAAATTAAATATAGCACTTCATACTGTAGATTATGCTTCAAAGAGAAAGAATGAAACATATGCAGGACATGGCAAAGTCATATCTTACAACATGCTCTCAGGTAACTGAAATCTTAGGTTTCCCTCTGAAACACCATGACATATAAAACATTAACCACTAATATTTGAAGAAAAAAGTACATTTGCATTTATATACTATCAGAGATTTCAGGCTATTTATAAGTTTGTGGCAGTGGCATCAGAATACATGGAAAATAGGCACATAGCCCTGACAGGACACTTGCTTTTAGGCTTTTTGTCTGGTCAATAGCTAGAAACCTGCATCAACAAAATTCATTGTTTATAAAGCCTGACATAGAGAGAGAGAAAGGAGGGGGACTGTTTTTCACCCTGACTGTTTTGGGGTCAGGCAATTCTGCAGGAAAACATGCTTCAGTTCCTATATTTGGAGGAGACACTGGGACTTGTGTTTGCCAGTTCCCAGAGGGCTTTAACCAGTAATCTGTCATACAAAATGCTGATACCCATATATTCCCAACCTGCCTCTGTGTTTCTGAGTAAAATTACAGCACCTGCTGTGCCTCGTGCTGATTCAAAGACTGACCACAAGCTTCCAGCATCTTTTGATTATGTCCAAAGCATCAGGTCTTCTGGGCTACACAACTAGGTTACCCGCTTGGACAAGTTCCTGTGTAACATGCTCTAGGTTGACCAGCTCTGGTTGTGGAGTTGGACTTGGTGATTTCTAGAGGTCCCTTCCAACCCCATATGATTCTATTCCTCTTTATACCTATTATACCATTGGACTATCTTTGCTCTGTGAACATCAGGCCACACAAATAACTTCACTCACATGCAGTCTTACTAAATTCAGTCTGTCAGTCTGGCCCCCAAAGGATTTACTTTGCATCTAGATGCTATTCATGTTCCTTCACTAGATGCAGAGACATGCAGCTCCTGCAGGGAAGACATGTAGGCATATGTAAAAAGCAGTGCATGTATAGTGCCACTGACTCTAAGGGAACCACCTCTCTTGTGGGTCTTTTAGAGATTTCCTGAATAGTAATAGAATCAGGTTGGGCATATTTGCCCCATCTTTAAATAAATGACAGGACCAGCCTGGTACCATGAAAAATATAAGGGGCAACTTTTAAAATTGTCTTGGAGCTCCATATTTTATTGCTTCCTTGCATATCAAACTTAAAATCACATTTAAAGTGGCCTCAGTTTTTCACCCTTAATAAACATTGAGATGTGCAGTGGTTGTAATGCCATGCACGTTGCAGTGAAGACTGCAGCCATGATAACACTGTCTGGTTTCTTCAATGATTTATACATCAGCTGTAAATCTTTCCTCTAGTTTTAAAACCAATAGGAGATTTCAAGAGTTGAAAGCAACTGCTTAGAACAGAATTTTATATATAAATATATCAGAATTACAGGGTGTTAATTCTGTGGATTCCCTTTACAGAAAAAGTATGCTATTAAGAGCCTTTCATTTCTTGAGCATTATGTCTAGATTGATAGTCATCTAAATAAATCAAGAGCTATTCAGCCAAAACTGGAGATCTTGAATAGGACACTAGTGTGCTCAATAGTTCCATAACAGTAATGAGATTAATTGAATAACTCTTTGCGTGATGGCTCAACACATTGTTCCTGGCAAGCCTCACTGAACTCTTATGACGGATACGAAATCATTCAGGTCACCACTGCGTGGCTCAGCTACAGTGACATTTGAATTCTATTCTAATTTTTAACAAAAAATTTAACAGGGTAGATTTTTTTTTTTGTGTAGAGTAGTAAGTCACAGCAGTGTTCTCTGTTCCATAGACATTTGTCTAGAAACAGAACAAATTACAGCTGGGAACATTGCAATCACCTACTCTCTGACATCTTACATGAAACAACCCATAGCATTTAGAGATGTTTTCATATCTGTACTTTCTAGGACATTCCACAGGTCCATTTAAGGTCAGCTGCTTATCTGGTGTAACAGTCAATCCATTATGATCACCTTTATCATTTTACTACAGCACCAAGAGCAAATAGAACAATCACAACAGCAACAGGGATTACAACAGAAAGATAAAATTAAACTACAGAATTCAGAGAAGAACAAACTAAGGATAGGTAGTCAAAATTCTTCAGAAAGACAAAATAATTATAGCATTATAATGATTATAGTCATATGCAACTTCTAAATGTAAATTTCCGTGCCCATTTTCACATAGATTAATGTTGTCTGATAATGGACTATACAGGAGCACCTTTTAGAGGAAACAGTCCCAGATAACTTCAAGGAGTTTTTACAGAAAAAAAAAATTAAAGGCTTAGCAGATTTTTGTTAATGTTCTAATTTTGGATTTAGACACTTTAAAAATTTCATATTTCAAACCACATTTAACACACCTCTCCGACATCTCATCTCTAGCAAGCTTCACTTAAACTCAGTGTTCTAACATTATTTAGGCTTCTTCTACAGCTAAAGGGAAGATTGGCACCTCTCACCTGACTCAGATGTTCAGTTGTCTCCTACCAGATAAAATGGGGGACTAGATGGCAAAATCCCTAACAAATTTTAGACAGCTGAGATTAATATCACAACTTAATTTAAAGACTAAATGAAGATCCATGTCCTCGTAATGTTTTAAGAGGAATAAGCACTGCTAGCAAACAAAATTAACAACTGCTTGGATTTTTTTGTTAGCTAGAAAAAGCAGATGTTAGGGTATGCAGGAAATTCTTCATAACAGTTCAGCATTTCAACTGGGAAGAGAGAAACATACAACATAGTTTCCAGGAGCAGCAACAATTTTCAGTGGAAAATCAAAGGACCTTGAAGGGCACTCGGGGTCTGCATCTTCAAGACAGACAGATTTCAGAGAATAGAAACTAATCACTTCTGACAAAGGTACATTTGTTAAACTTTTAACTGCCCACAGGAGATCAAAGCTGAACCTTTCCTTCCTATTTCCATAGTCCATAAATCAGACTCAATGAATTAGTTGTCAGCAGTTGAAGCCCTCAATTGTAATAAATAAATAAATAAATAAATACCTAGCTAGATGATAGATAAATAAATAAACAAACACATACAACAGAATTACTTTTTTGTTGCAATTCTATCAATGTGGTAAACAAAAAGAACTGCCTGTAATGTCAGCCAGATTTATTATTCACTCTGACACTGTCACCTAATGTTGCCATGGACTGCTGCAGGGAGGCATTCTCATAACCAGGGAGTTGAAAGGAAGGCCATTGATCACAGCTCTCTTTCCAAGGTGCAATTAAGAAACATTCTTTTTTCTGCTCCTCTTTTATCACCTTTTTATGTTTTGGTGTTGATTCTTTCCTGGACTTTCCTCATGTTTTCCTTTGCGGCAGTGGACACTGAGTGCTAGTAAATTGAAAACTTGTCATTTAATTCCAGTGTAAATGTTGCCTGTTCAGATAGGGTTGTATTTTGCTTTTTTTTTTTCTCATGACTGTGTGTCCTTTTGACATTATGTGACACATTATGTGTGATATAATATTATACCATAATAGATTTTAATATATACTATAATAATTATGGTTTCTTTTCAGACCTGAGCTTGAAAGATGCTGTTCAAATTAGATCCAAGTGTAAGATTTTGCTTGGTTACGGTCTCCAAGAGAAGGTAATGGAGATGCAGCAGCAAAAGGCTAATTCACACAGTGCAAATAACACTTCACAGAATCAGGGAATTGTCCGAGTTGGAAGGGACCTCTAGAGATCATCTAGTCCAACTCCCCTGCTAAAGCAGGATTGCCTAGAACACATCACTCAGGACTGCATCCAGAAGAGTCTTGAAGATCTCCAGAGCAGCATCAAAACTACACTAGCAACTCAACAAGAACTACTTGCTCCCTTCACACACCTCATCACACCACAGGCCTCAAACACCTATTCCAGTATAATATTAACAGGCAGAAACTTGTACTATTACAATCAGAGGTGAGTGTGCTTTTTGCATCATCCACAGCTTCACACAGCGGTGACATACTATGCTGAACAACCCACTGTCTTCAGCTGGAACAAATTTCCCTCCCTAATGTTAGCCAAGCTACTCTCAGTTACGTATGACAATGAATGATATAAAAAAGAAACTAAATGAGTAAAATCCAAACATTTCTGCAAGACATAGTATAGCCTCTTGAGATACAATCTCCTCTCCTTTGCTGGAAGCAATGGGACTCTTCCACCAAGTCCACAGGTCAGTGAAATGAAAAATCAAACAAAGCATGTTCTGCTATGGAATAATCATATTCATAATTCCTCCACTTACATTTCTGCCCTATTCTCTCATACGATAATTGCAGAAATTTAGATTATCTAAATTTCTTTTTTTTGTTTGGTTTTTTTTTTCAAGTATGAACTATATAGTCACCACATACTCAAATTATGCAAGTTCCAGAAAGTTTTAATTGCTATATAATCAGTCATCCTATACAGGCAATCACATTCTCTATGAACTGCATCATTCCCTGCTGTAAAAACATCCATTGGAAAGAACTGTGAAGGGCAAATGAATCTCAGAGAGTGATTTTCATGTCTCATGTTCTACCCTACCAAGTGGAGTGCTGAAACAAAGCTATGGAATTCATTATTAAGACTTCAGATTCCCCTAGGATGTTTATATTTTACTTGTTCTCCCTTCCTACCTCTTTTCTACCTTGAAAATCACATGAACTTGTACAAAGTCATAAAATCATAAAATCTCAACTCATAAAAGCCTACAGTTTCAAAGACATTAATTCCATACTGTCAGAAGAGGAATTTCTGTGGACAACAGATGTGTCAGAATGCTATAATACGGACATAAAATTCAAAACAAAGGTAACGAAGGATTTTTTATGATAAAACTACATACATTTACTACTTGTTTGTAAGTTAAGCTACTGTTTTTTAAAGTGGGCATGTCAAAATACAGATAAGTGTAACTCATTATTTCCACTTATTTGGAACATATCAGCACCCATTAGGAAACAGTCACCATTTCCAATAGGCTGATGATGCAACCTAAGGTTTGCAGGAGAATCTATGAAGGAGTTAATGAAGCCTAAAGCTATAATCATCCTCCCAAAACCTCCCTAAAGGCTGTTGAAATTCTACTTAAAACCAGAGCAAATATAAAGCCTGCATGTTCTAGCAGCACGGCCCACAGGGCCAGGGTGGCATGCAAAAGAGAAAATCACAGCTCTCAACCTCAAATCACTCAAGGTCCATAAAAGAGAGTAATTCATTTAGTCAGAGAAATAAGATGTGTCAGCAGTCTGGACAGCAGCAGAGGCTGAGGAATCTTGGTAGCATCTGAAACATCAATTTTTTCATGGACTTTTTATGATAGACTGTAAGCTGTCGGGTATAAACTATGTCTTCTCCTAGTATTCTGTGGGCACTGCTGTAACATCAATAATTGTTTGCTGACTGTTACATCTCTCTAAGGCTATATAGGTTGTGTCCAATGCTTACTATTTCTTAACTTTTTATTTAGCATACAGCGCAAAGGATATTTACTCCTAGTAGTGAAAGAATACTCAATTGAATGATTTCCAACCTTTTTTTAACCGTGGTCCACGTTTATCCCTATTCTTAACCTTGCCTTTTTAGGAGTCTATAGTACTGATAGCTGTGAACTAATAATTTTAAAGTTGTATTTCTTTTCCCTTGCCCTCAGGCTCTGATGGAAATGGGACCTGTTTTTAATATTCATAATTGTTGCCAACATCTGGATGTATGTGTCAGATGTCAGACAAATTATTAGAAACTTCACTGGAGGTTAGAACTAGCATACGCACGGATAAGTACGATACACTAGGGGAAAAGTCAACACAGCTTTTGTGAAAAGAAAGCCTGCTTTACAAAATCATTGGGGTTCTTTAAAGGCTCTGCTAAGGACAAGGAAATCTTGTTGACTTTGACAAAGTCCTCTGAAAAAGGTAAGAAAGGTAATTTGCCAAGAAAGGTAAATTGCCACAGAATAAAATGTAAGGACCTTAAATGGACAAAGAATTTAAAAAAATTTAAAAAAATAATTTAAAAAAAGCAAGAAACTAAATGGCAGGCACAGTCCTTACAGTGGAAGGAGGTTTTGAATGGAGTTCAAGAGGGGTAAGTATTGAGATGTGTGCTGTGCAATATATTCATAAACAGTTGGGAAAAGGAGTGACTAGTGAGGAAAGAGATTTTTCTAAGGTTCCTGGGTGAAGCTGAAGATGAAACACAAAAGAGTTGCACAGGGATTTATGACATAGAGTTAATAGCCATAGAGTTAAAATAGAAAAAAAAAAAAAATCAGCACAGATGAACATAAAGTCACTGTGAAAAAAGCCCCAGCCTTAATCTCTCATACACAAAGGTGGGATTTGAGCTGGTCATTCCCTCCAAGAAGTGAAAGTGAAAATACTCTCTCTGGGCAGCTCAGCCCAGGAGAGGCTTAGGAGGCAAACCGAAGACAAGGAACTACAGGACAAAATAAAGAACGTAATTATGCAATCTAAAATATATAATTCTCCTCCACCTTGAATAATGCATGTCATGCTGGGCTATCCATCTCAAACAGGTCATAGTAAAGCTGTAAAAGTATCAGAAAAGACCACAAGCACAATCAAAGACATGGGCCAGCTTCTGCATCAAAAACAGTTAAGTAGGCTAGGACCCTTCAGAGTGTAAAAGAAATGACTGAGGGGCATATGACAGAGTTCAATAAGATCAGAAGTGTCATGAAGAGGGTGTATATGGATTGATTGGCCGTTATCTCTTCCAAGAAAAGAACTGGAGATGTGAAATTAAACTAGGAGGAAGGTAGTCCAAAACTAAGAGAGCTGTTCATACAACCAGTAGTTCAGCCCTGCTGGCCACAAGGTGTTGTAAAGTATAAGTTCACAGGGTTTCTGGGGGAGGTTAGCAAAGTTCACAGAAGAGAGAGCTGTCTCCACAAGCCCTTGAACTGCAAATGACTGGATGCTGGGAGAATATCTGTGGGGAACATATTTACCTTGTTCTTACACTCTTCCTTAGGCATCTGCTTTTTATCACTGCCAGAGATAGGATACTGCGTTGGATGGATTGACCTCCAGACCAACCCTTCATAAGTCCTCTTTCCATTCTTAATCCAGATGTGGCCAACAAATTAGCTTGACTCCTCTGTACCAGGTCTTATCCCAGGTAGCCTTCACATACCTTTCTTTCTGCTCTAAACCTACTTGTCAGACTTTAAAACAGTGACTGAAAGGGTGGATAATGTTGGAATATATACGTAACTCCAAAATGCAACACTGCAAAAATACTGGCAAAATAAAGAGCCTTTGTTTCGTGCTCAGTGTTACTGTCTTCCCTTCAGTGGTAAGAATGCACCAAAATGCTACTAAATTGCAGCAAATATTAAATGTTTTGTATATTGTGCCTTTTGATATTCTTACATAAAAAAGATTTACTGTAACCTTGAATAGCTACTGATATACTGTACATACAACACATTGCAAAATACTGCTTAACTCGGTGAAATGTATTTCATAAATAAAGCATTTTATAAGTCAGAAGTTGTGTTTTCATACAAGCTGTCAATTCAAGAACGATTTAATGCCATTGTGCTCTCAAATCAGGATTTTTCAGCACTTTCTATGAATAAAATTCAAAGCTCTTTCCCTCTGTAAACATTTCCAAAGGACATAATCAGAGTCACCTGTTTTTAAGTAGAGTACAATTATCTCAGAAAAACTTTGAAAGTCTGGGAAAGCAGAATGCCTTACTTGAGCTATTAAATAATGAAGAAAAATAACAGGTATCTGAAAGAATTCAAGGAAACAAATCATATTCAGTAGCCTTTACTTATACAGATCTACAGTTTCTAAATGTCCAATTATACTCCACCAACTTACATTTTAATATACTATTTTAATAACATTTTTAATTATTTTGTGATGGACAGTGACCATTAAAATAGCAACTGAAAACTGCAAAATCAGATTCTATACCAATTTGCATTACCAAACAGATCCTTGGAGAATTTCCCTTTGAAAAGCTATAACAGATGGGTAAATTGACAGTGAAAACCCATAACAGACTTCAGGCCTGTATCTCATTTTCCTGTGCCAGCCTCAATCCTGACTAGTGTAGCTAAGAACAATGTTTGCTATTAGAACCATGAAAATGTATAGCAGTCCTTGTTCCTTCTAGGGCAACAGGACATTCTATTAAAAGTGCTGTATGGCTGTAATCTAAATCTTTGGTTTGAAATACGCAATGTGTGGTCACCTTGGGACTGAAAACAAACAAAAAAATTAGAATAAATAGGCGGGTCCAACAAACCATGTGAAGTTATAGAGTGATCTGTAAATCATGGTTTTGAAACACTAATCAGAATTAGCACTAAGCAAATGCTGCAAAACATACACAACATCGGCGATTTTAAACTAGCTTGCTCCATAGTGAACTGCTTTTTCATATACATAGTAATGATTGTTTCACACTAATAAATATTCAGTCTTAGGCTACTATTGGAAAGTTCACCCATTGTAAGACCTTGAACCAGAAAACTGGCAGGATCACAACCTAAAGGTATAAGCATGATCTGTCACCTCAGAATTCAAACACCGAGTACCAGTAAATATTTGCTGGTTTCATTTCTCATGAATAACAGAACGTAATATTTCAAAAACAATGGGTCACAACAGTCATAAGTGTTTCTATTTCAGACAGATTTTAAATTGCTTGTGTTTGGTGGTCATAAGTCTGACAGAAATGAGACTGTGTTTGGAATGTCATCATATCTGTAAAAGTTCAGAAGACCCCAACAGTGCTGCACTAATCTGCTACAACCTATTTATGAATAAAGCAAAATCTTTGGCTCAAAAATCAAAAGTTACTGGAATTAATGGTAGGGGTCCAAAGTCAATACCAGTGGCTCACTTACTCATTTGGCATCTGGCAGACAGCAAAATGAAAACCTGGCACTGGGGAAGCTGACAGCAAAACTCTGGAGAGATTTGCAGTTGGGACAGAGATTACTTTTATGTCCAAAAGGCAATACAAAGATTCCATGAGATTACCTAGTTCTGTGCCAGAAAGTAAATATATGGAGAACATGGTGGTTGTTGCAGATCCAGGTTCTGGGACTACCAAGGTTAGTTCATTGATTGATTGATTGATTGATTTTAGGGGGAAGGAAATCCTTGTTTGGAGACTCAGAAATAAAATCAAAGCATTTGCAAAGAACAGAACAGAAAATTGGAAGACTAACATCTCACAACCACACATCATGTGTCTGTAGCTTATTTCTTTAATCTTACAGCCAATGCTCTTAAAAATACCTGTTTGCAGTGTTGCTTGCAATTTAGAATCTACCTCTACAAATAAGCTAATACAAAATTTCGAAGTGCAGTACCAGCTGTACTGGTAGCTGTAGCTAAACTTTTGTTAGTAACATTTCAGACCCCTGATATGAGGACTATTCAAAAATGAGACCAGATCACCTCTGCTGGTAAATTTTCTGTCTGGGACAATCCCCCAGAACCTAGGAGAACCAGACTCTGTTCTGCTTTCTCATTAAATCATTTTCTTTCTCTGTGTGAGAACATTAATGGTTAGTTTATACAAAGTGGACAACTTTCAATAGCACTTAAGAGAGACTCCCCACCATATTTCACCATGTAATTATTCTCTAGCATAAACTACAAACAAATTTTTACACAGTCCTTCAGATCCTTAACATTTTGAAAGTATCATTTTCATTCCAACATACCAAAGAAGCCTTAAAACCTCACAATTTTTAATAAAACTGGTTTGTTTTCTGGGCAATCCTACTCCAGAGTTGCCATCCTCTAGTTCTGTACTGTGACTGCCGTGTAATACTTTCATAGAAGGCAGCCACTACATGCTGAACTGCCCAATTAATTGAATCATTCAGTCAGCAACTGGATTCTTTGCACATTATATCAGCCAGGTGTTTTTTGTTTACAAACTATGGATCTGAAGCCACTGCCTCTCAGTGAGCTATTTTCCTTTCTGTATCACTTCCAAATACAACCTTAAGACAAAGAAATCTTTTGAACAAGTTTTGAAGAGAAAACTTTATCAAAGACCTCATCTCAGCTATGATGGCTTGAGAAAACAGGCCAGGTAACAGAATGGAATTAGGACTTTTAATTAACAGAAATATACTTTTCTCATAATCAGATCTGATTTTGCCTATCTGTAAACATGTACAAGTCTTAATTTGTTTTCCCCATCCTACATACTTAGAATTTTTTTTTCAGCTTTACACACAAAAAAAACCCCTAACTAGCAAGAGGAAAAAAATTCTGGTAAAACTAGTCTGAGATTCCTCACAAAAAGTAAAGCTCTGCAAGGGATCTGGTACTATGTTGACTTCTATGCAACCAGCCTTTTGTCCTCAGTTGTCAGGAGAGACGAGAAAAGTTTCTTTGCTATCGTTTTACATGGTGACAGCTTCCTTCTAAAACATCTGTTACTGATTCACTCAATTTCTCTACTTTGACATTGTCTGTTGCAGGCAAAAGGAGGAATTTTTCAAGGGTTATGCACAATGTGCAGAATATAACTTGAAGATCAAAGATTTCTTTGTGTCCTTGACAAACAGATCACAGTTTTTTACCAGCCTGTCAGGGTGGTCAAAATAAATCAATTCTGCAGGAGAGGCACATTCTGACTACTGTTCACTGAAATGAACCATCAGTCTTTTGATAAGGGATTTGCTTCTGTATCTCTCCTTTCCAGTCCCATCTGAAGCACAGAGCTGCGGATAGCTATGTGATTTGCAATAGGAAGCTCTCCATCACCTTCATGAAATGGCAAACTTCTGGATGAATTTGAAAGGTAGGTAATGAAGTCACGGAATCAGGGAATTGTCCGAGTTGGAAGGGACCTCTAGAGATCATCTAGTCCAACTCCCCTGCTAAAGCAGGATTGCCTAGAACACATCACTCAGGACTGCATCCAGAAGAGTCTTGAAGATCTCCAGAGCAGCATCAAAACTACACTAGCAACTCAACAAGAACTACTTGCTCCCTTCACACACCTCATCACACCACAGGCCTCAAACACCTATTCCAGTATAATATTAACAGGCAGAAACTTGTACTATTACAATCAGAGGTGAGTGTGCTTTTTGCATCATCCACAGCTTCACACAGCGGTGACATACTATGCTGAACAACCCACTGTCTTCAGCTGGAACAAAGTTGCCTCCCTAATGTTAGCCAAGCTGCTCTCAGTTACGTATGACAATGAATGATATAAAAAAGAAACTAAATAAGTAAAAGCTGTGAAGGATTCCTGACATACAAACATTTCTGCAAGACATAGTATATCCTCTTGAGATACAATCTCCTCTCCTTTGCTGGAAGCAATGGGACTCTTCCACCAAGTCCACAGGTCCACCAGGATGTCTAGAGCTAGACAGGACTCCATCCTCAAGTGTTAAAAGTAGGCCACTGGAAGATTTAAAATGAAGATTTGGTAGATTGGGCAATTTTCTGATATATTGACAATATCACCAGAAGGTAACGTGACCTGGGATTGGTCAGGGAAAGAGAAATTTAATCTTGCTGCTTCTTATTATTCAAAGTACTGAAACATGTACGTTAAAGCTTTTATTCAACGAAGGAAAATAAAAAGGGTCAAAACTAGGATTTCTGCATACCTGAGTATGTATTCATCCAAAACTCGACTTCAGCTGCTCAGCAAGTTCATAAATCTCTCAAGTATTTCTGCATTAAGTGACATGCCAACATTCACAATGTTTCCATGTTCAGCAAAGAACACACTGTGTACTTCAACCTTTAGAGTTCCAGACAGAGAAGAAAAGGAGTTGTGCTCTTGGCATACAAATGTAGTTCAAAGAGAAAGAAACAAGAACAATTTAAAAAACAAAATACAAAAAAAAAAAAACCAACCAAAAACAAAAACACCAAACCAACCTAAAAAAAACCTCTCAACAAGCCTCAGGTCTTTACTCCCAGGGCAAATGAACACACAGACATTTTCTTCTCTAAAACCTGATTACATGTTCATTTTTTCTTTTCCCTAGGTCATTACTCTTTGTGACCAAATTACATATCTTGACAAACTTAAACTTTGCGGCTTAAGAGAGCAACACTTATTTCTTTCATCATTAGTTACAGAGATTTTGCTGCCCATTCCTGTGCAAACACAAATTTAACTGGCTTCCTTCTTTTATTTCCTGTTCCCAATTAGCCAATGCAATAATGCCTTCCCTTTAGAACATGAACACTGGACAGTGTTTACAGGAAAAGGCTGGTCCTCTTTCTTATTCCCAGAGTAGTTAATTAACCTATTCTTATCTTAGCCAAGGGTAGGACATATCTCACACCCATTTTCTATTGTAAGTACCCTGTTAGGTAACTTTGCTTGATACTATAAAGTAACAAGCATTTAGTGCATAGAGTCTTGCTGTGAAATAACTCTGAAGGCTTTTCTTTTCCACCTACACCAATCATTAGGTCACTTTGCATCTGAAGCAAACAGCAATAGAGCAGGGTAGAGTAATGAGAAAGATGGGGTTTCTCTTGAAAAGAAAAAGTACTGCCAATTTTACGTGAGAATGTTTGTTAAATCTATGTTATTCTCTTGATTTGCTACTCTGTCTTTTTCACAACTGTCTAAAACCTTAAAGTATAATCTTAAAAGGGTTGTGTGAACATTCTCCATTTTCCTTTCACAATAGTGAATACAGGAGACAATTTTGGCTTTCACTTGCCTGTACACTTAGCTTCACACACATGTATGCGCCAAGACAGCGGAACCACTCCCAAAGCCCAGCTCAACAATGGGCAAATGCTTTCACCTCTGTTCATAGAATCATAGAATTTCACAAGTTGAAAGGGACTTTTCAGGCCATCTAGTCCAACTATCAACCTAACACTGACAAAAACCTCCACTAAACTGTATTTATGAACCCTGTATCTACACATCTTTTAAATACCGCAGGGTATGGTGACTCAACTACTTTCTTGGGCAGCGTGTTCCAATGCTTAATGCTCCCTATGTGAAAAAGTAAACATGCTTAATTCTTTTCAGGATTTCTGCAAACATCAGCAGACCAAAAAACCCCATTAACTTAAACTAATTATTGAAAGGGAAAACTGTAAATATCCCTGTAAATATCAGGAATTAATCTCAGGAGTCATAACCCAGCTACTCAAGATTTCTTTGTATAGTGCCTTGGTTGTTAATAGATAAGTATCATCAAACCATGCTAGAAGGCAACCTTCAATTCTAATAAAAAGGATAGAAAGAATTTGTGGTTTAAAAGCTTTTCGGAGACTTAGTACATCAGAATTCAGAGCTAAGCTCTACCAATGGCTTTTCCTATGAATCAGTTCTTCTGACTCCATGAAAATTATTAACATGTCAAATTGGAGCTATACTTATAGCTCACTCATCAAAGGTTCCATATAGATACACACATATCGTACATATAGTTGTACACAATTGTGTACGACATCTACAATTGCAATAACAAGGGGGTCAAGACATTATAAGCCAGTTTTATCTTTACCAACTTTTCACCTTTATACCAAGAAATTTCAGAAATATCTGAAATGTCAAAGTATATTTTATCAGTTAGCTTTAAAATAACAACAAAACTTTTGTTCCAGATATGTTGTTTTGTATACTGGGATTTAATTTGTTCTTTCTTCATCATAAACATTTGAGGATAACATATGTTTAGCAATATGAATATCATTTACAGAGAAATATCAGCTTGACTGAAAACCACAGAAATTAGGTATTGTTGATGAGACTTTAAGCTACTGCTGCACTATAGTTGCTAACGTGTACGAAAAAATCTCCAGTGACAACCATCCTGTTTTGGAGCTTGACTATCCTTAGTGTTTTGAAATCTTTCTTGTACAGTGTAGCAAACATTTTCCCTGATTCAGTTTAAACCTTTTACTTTTTATCAGAAGGCAGGGCACCAAGTCCCTGGTGCCTCTTGCTCAGGTTTTGATCCTCTAGAAGTTGCAGGTTTTCTTTTTTTGAACTTCCGCTTTTCTAGCATTCCCCATCTTCAATGTGCATAACTAATTATATTCTTGTGGGATTTTGCCCCTTCTCAGATTGATTTACATCCTGTCTGTCTCACCGTATTGCTCCAATCAATCAACATTTCACATTCTAATCTTTCCAAGTGCTTGTAGTTGTCCTGCCCTTGCTTGGTTTTGCCTGAAAATTTAATAAGGGCATTCTCTACTCTGCCATCCAAATCCTTAATGAAAACAACAAATAATACTGACCTTGAGAAACTTCTCTTTGCTTATCTTTTCAGTTTGTTAACAACAGGTAGCTAATCTCAGTGTCACTTTTCAGCTACCTGCTATTCACTCTGCGCTAGTTCCCTAATGTTTCCATAGCTCATTTATGGAATGCTGTGCAAGAGTATCAAATTCTTTTGAAAGTCAAGTTACATGAGAAATTTTCTTCCTTCTCCATAAAGCTTGTGCAATGCAATTAAGTTTTATTACAGACATAGAAACTGTCACTTGTTATGGCCAACTGAAAACTAGACTTGAAAATACTACCAGATACATAAGAGAAAAGCATTATATGTTTTCCTTTGAGTATGTACCTAAAGAGCAACTGGACAAACTTTGTTGGCTAATCTCAGCAATTATCAGGCAGGAACTGATTTTGGTTTATTGGGCAAAATCTCATCAACAGAGAAACTTCATATGTGCCTTTGTAATACAAAAGCTCTAGGTATAGATAGTAGCAATTCTACAGTCCTTTCAGCACAAGGTTGATTATGTCCTTTTCATAATAACCATTGGAATTGTGTACTACTCCCTTTGTAGTAAAGGGAGGCATATTGTTATATTTAAAACCATATTTTCCAATAACCTCTTAGAACAATCGATCAAGCACAATCAGCTACTTTTGAATCAGCTACCAGCAGAAATTATCCTGCCTATGGTCTTTGTTTTTTCTTTTAAATGGGCACCAAAATTTGAAGCTACTATGGTTAGTCTGAGTCTTCTTCATTTGTCCATCACAGTTCCAGATTTTTGACTGTTCCTTTCTTTGTCCAGAATGTTTTCTGAAACAGTCATCACTCAAAGCCAGGGAGTAAGAGAGCTGGCTTCACTTTCTGTCACTCAGCTGCTCAGTTTTGTGCATCACTCCAAATGAATTCTGCCAGAGCTTCTTACACATCCATTTTCCCATGAGTATGTGCAACAGCTCCTTCTTTGTGCATGATTCATGGAATCCCTGAGGCTGCTATTGTCCATTTTTCTTTATATCAAACTGTAAAAATTCAAGCTTTTATTTCTTTAGAGGTCATGGAACTGTTCCTCACCTGTATCAATCAGTATTATAGGCACTGAAATAGACTCTACAATGTACTGCGAGTACAATTTTCTGTCATTACCTGGCCCTGCAAAGAACTGCATATAAAAAGATGAAAGTGAAGGTTCTGCGCAGAGTCAGAACATGGAAAGATGGATCAAGCTTTGAAAACTCTTGCTATTAACCTCGATAAAGAAGGATGAAATATTTTAAAATGTTCAGTTTCTTGTTTCTAATAAGCACAAGGTTAAAAAGATTCCCCCTGGCTCCCCAGTTTCAAGGGATATTACACAAAAGAGTAGCAATCATGAAAAAAAATATGCTTTATAGATAGCAAAGACCCCGCAAAGCAGATTTCTTATATATCTGAAATTATTAGACCTCTCTGCCTAGTAACTATTAGAATGCTCACACACAGAGAGCTCTTGGTGTGCCTCATGGTAACTTGGCATCTGCACTGTGAGGTGCAAACACTTTGTGACATTCTGCAGTGGGATGAGCATTTTAATTACTCATTTTAATAACAAAATGGCCACTACAGTGAATGATAATAAACACTTTCCCATCTGCCAGATTTTTTAAGAGGAGAAGGCGGCATTTTATTCCTCTCCCAATCTCAACTCTCCTCCAAAGCACATCTGCTAACCTTCCCATGTCTATTCTTGTCTTCCGCCAAGCCAAAGAACACAATAATTCCTGTCGCTAAATAGGCAATATAGGGGAATAATAACAGAACAACACTGTTGTCAGTGATGATAAGACAGAACCTATAAAACCATGGACAAAGGATGGGAGGTAAAACAAGGACCTGGAAACTCACATCTGGTCCAAAGCGCACACACATTCTTTGAGTCTTTCACTTCAGTTGGATATGAGTTTTAATCTGTTTTATACCTAAGTTTCCAGGTACATAAAACAAAATTACTTTGTCTCCAAAGGAGGTATTCCGTGCAGTTGCTCTCTGGTTTTTGGCAAGAATTTATTGACCTTGACTGTAACTACCTCGTAGAAAATTGATCATTTCCACTGAATTCTCTGATTATTTTTTTAATTAATTTTGTTAATAATTATTGATCTTTTGCTTTGTGGGATTTATTGCTCTGAAAAACTTCCAGGAAAGCATCAAAATAAACTCACCAAGTTAAATCAACAATATTTGCTTTCTCTCTACTACTATAGTATAGTAATTGATATGGGTAAATATTTTAAAAAAATGTTTTTGAATGATCTGAAGTCAAATAATTCATACATTGCTCAGACTAAGCAAAAAGAAAGACCATTTCAACTTTCATGCACTAAAATAGGATGTAAACTGATAATAACAAAAAGTAATACTAATCACGTCAGCCCTTAATCCAAATCCAATAGGACACCAAAAAAAAAAAAAAAAAAAAAGAAAAGAAAAAGTAATAAAGACTCAGTTTTAAATACAATTGGTAGTCATCCTAGAATAATGACAGTTATGAATTTATGATCTAAAGTTAGATATGTGTAGAAGGATGCTTTTCTCAAAAGATATGGGACTTAATATGATATTGATTTTTTTGGAAGTGCAATCACTTTCTCTTCTCTTTCTGAGAAGATTTGTGAGGACAATTCTGGCACTGTATAAGCACAACTCTGGTCTATTCAAGCTCTTAGCTAAAGACCTATTGAATACTATGTTAGATGTCAATCCTGATGTATATACTGATCATTTAGATCTTCCCGCCTGCACAGGTTGGTTTTTGCTGTTGGGTTTTGGGGTTTTGTTTCACTATCCTTGCCCCATCTTGTTAAGTAAAGGAAATGACAAAAAATTTCATAAAGACCCTGCCTCTTACGTGGCCTTTCTATGAAGCGAAAAGAAACAATTAATGTGAAGTGTTAACTCTCATTGGCAAGTGCAGCTTTCACCAGGCTCAACAGGGAATTCTGACAATGAAGCAGGGGCTACACAGAACAGCGAAGTTTAAAAGAATTAGATGACTCGCTATACAAAGGGTACGTGGAACTTTTCACCTCAGGAAATGGGATTAAGATTTTGTCAAACAAAATCAAAACCTAATGGCATGTCACCTGGATACATTTTGACAGCCTTTAATGAAGTCCCTCGGTAGTAGTGTTGATAGTCACAGCCTCAGACTAGAGGAACTCGGGCACTAAAGAAAAACATTTTCTTCTTTTTTCCTTTTTCTTTCTTAAGGAAACAAAATCCTATTTTCTCATGGGAAGATAGCTTTGGGAAGGTGGATCATCAGACAACTCAGAACTAATGAGCAGAACAAAAAGGAATCAGTGAGGACTGGAATTACCTGTTCAGGGCAAAGAAATAGACTAGGTCTGTGTGAGAGAGCAAGACAGAGATTAGGTGAAACACTCCCCGTAGCTGTAACTTGCACAGCATGCGAGAAGCCGGATCACGAGAGAAGAAACAGCATTCACTTACCTTTGTGCAAAGTAAGTTCTGTCTGTGGCTAAATGTGCTTCCCTCCCACCCTACTCCTTTGGCTCTTCCTGCACCTCCAGCATGGAGTTATTTCCCAGTCTAAGCTACCAGTGTAGTGCCTGCTTTCTTGATGCAATATATCACATCCTTGCTAAATCTCTATATAAGGACTGAAAAGGAAAGTAGCCAAAGGTGGAAAACTGAGCATCCAGTATTTTAAATAAGCTCCTAAACAGTTTAATTTAACATATTCCTCATGTTAAAAGTACCTACTTTATTTTTGTGTTTGGTCATGCCTTGTCACCCTGGATGGAGTAAGTCTTCACTTTTTTGTCTAGCTCCTTAGTATGTTTAATAATGCATGGTAAGAGTTTCAAAGCAAGACTAGAATAAAAATAGTTGCTGGCTAAGAATCAGACATCTTTCTTTTAATTATTTTACTTATGAACATGATCTTAATTAATTTTAGATTTTAGGATATTAGGTGGGCAAGGGTTGAAGGATACAAGGTGGGTAGGGGGTAAAGTTTCTAGTTATTCAGGACTATTATTACCTTACAGAAGACTAGAGAATTTCTTCTCTACAGTCATGAATTCATGCTGAAGTTGCAACATAACAAATCTCATGAAAAGAAGTGATTGCTAACTAGAGATATTTGAACAGTAAATTATTCAAATTTCCACGTAAAATTATTATTATTTTAAGTGCAGAAAGAAGTACAAAATCATTAATAAAACTAACACAATATTCTGCTATTTGTAAACAGGACTTTAGACACAAGCAAAATCAAGAGTCAGGCTGGCAATACCTTTCCACCTTCCAGCTTGAATTCAAGTATAAATGACTACTGAGCGTCCCAAATAGGGGGGGCCTAGGAACAATGTCCTTAGCATTTTTTTAAATGACATCTAATGCATTTCTATGGACTTCTAGCCTCTTGCTGTCAAGTAGTTCCGGTGCATCTGCTCCTCTATTGTTATGTACTGAATTGTTGTCCAAATTCCTGACAAATTCTAGAAATAGATTACACGGGTAAGGGAACTCTCGTTTCCAGTATTGTATCAATACTGTTTTATATCAGCAAAGGTAAGCTACAAGACTGAATAACTATAAAGAGACAATCCATATTATTATTTTTGCCCCCAAAAATACTGAATAACATGACTAAATAATATTTTATATTAATTATTCGCTCTACCAAAGTAAACAGAATACTTAATTTTAATTTCAGTCATGTCAGACTTCCTCTTTGAGCTAAGATTTAGGCATTTTTTATAATAATTAGTGAACCTATTAATATATGCAGACACCCATCTGTGGGCAGTCCTATGTTGTACCAGTATAGAGGAAGGCATCCATTATAGAATGAATCACAGTGATACTATGTGAATATTTAAAACATTATTCAGCCAATATTGGGTCATAAGCAGCACTATTTCTAGGATGTGCTTTTCCATTTTCTCCTATGACAGAAAATCCCTTGCTCCCAATACAAGGCACCTCTAGCTTAAGGTGGCTATAAATTCACTGGAGGCCTCTGTCACATGCAGAAAATTCATCTCAGCATTTCACAGCAAAATTTAAATTTTATCTATTGCATAATAGTTTAAACTGTCTTTTATTACCATATATACAGAATGAGAAAGTCATTAAAAGCTCTAGTCTTTAGTATTGCTGTTGCTCCAACCTTTTTTTCAAATAAACGTCAAAACACTCATTCATCTTAAGTTAACAGGAACTTTGGGGAATAGCTTTTTCATGGCTTTTATAATACCATTTTTCTTGCTGTTTATACACAATTGTGTGTGTATGCATATATGTGTAAAGAGAAGGTATATAAAAAGAGATTGCGAATGATCAACTCATTTTCAGAGGCCTCAAAAAAAATCTGTGCATTATTTCTTGGTGGAAGCATTAAAGGTCAAAGGTAAGTGACCAAAGCATCAAATAATTTGGTTCCATATAGTGAAAATATTTGGAAAAACTAAACTATGAGTTTGTTAGAGTAGACAAATGCATGTTGTAAATAAAAAACCATATACCACCACTACTGACCTTCAGCCCTCACCACAAAATAGACAGTTATCTTGCCATCCATCCAATTTTTTTTTAAAAGTGGGATTCAATTTATCATTTTAAAAGTAATGAATTTCCAGAGGGCAATAACAGCAAAAAGGAAAGTTTGAAAATTGTTTGGTTTTAAATAGTATGCTGTTATAAGCAGAAGGAAAAAAGACTTTTTACATTGAGTAAGAAAATTATATTTAGCAAGGTAAAAGTAGTGGACAGAAGAAAATGTAATTTCAAATGAAAATGCTTTAACTTGCGTTTAAACTTCAGAGAGAATGTTTTAAATTCTAAAGAGTGACATGGATAAAGTAGGCAATAAATAGTGTGTGAAATCATTAATCTGTAATTTATAAGCCAATAGCAAGCCAATTCCAATTTTGCACAACTGTAAAGCATTTATTATTAAAATGCAGTTGGTACAAAATAAATATTTTATTGTGTCACTAAATAGAGAACTATATGTATGCTAAAATATACTGCACGCTTTAGCTGTTAGAGAGAAACTATGCTTATAATGATCAGTTGGGGGATTTTAAACACAATACTGTATTTCCAACATATGTATAAAAATCAATAAAGTGAAATTCAGTAAGGTTTAAAAAGTCAGTGATGGACATCAAATATAGATTATTGTATCTCCTATTTGTTCCCTGAGAACAAATATGGAAAACCAAAATAATACCATAGAATAAAACAGTTATTTTTTCAGTCAGCTACCACTCCCATCACAAACTCCAAACATTTTGGCCAAGTGAGAACTAAGATATTGTTGTTCTCTTCCCTTCTAATTTACTAATTATGCCTCCTATTCAGATTCAAGAACATGTGCACATGTGAAATGTGCAAATATTTAGCCTCCTGCGCCTTTACAAACCAATAGTTCAATTGTTTAACAGTTCCAAAGCAGATATTGAAACATGCCCATGCATGTTTTTCTTCTGCAGAACTAATCCTATGACAAGTTGAACTTACTTTTTTGTACTTGTGACTGTTGAGGAAGCTATCTCTATCCTTAGCCTCATTAAAATATCTTGCAATTTCTTCCTCAGCAAGTTCTTAATTTTTTCCTATGAACTACTTAGAATAAAGAAAATATCACTAATAACCCTCCCTTCACTTGCCAAAATTCTCCTCTAATGAAATGGATCAATAAGCCCAGAGTGCATATATATGTTAAACCATTATGACACAATGAATATCACATAATAACTGTTATTATGAAGCCAAAACTTATTATGAGCAGCAATCACACAGTGGTGTTTTATGACACAAATTGATCTTAAAATTTTAACAGTGAGTATCACTGGGTTGTTGACAACTGTTTAGAGAGTTGATGTTGGCAACTGAAGTATGACTCAAATTTTCATTTTTCTCCCCAGAGATATAGCTGAGGTGAGACTGCAAAGTGACTCATTGTTTTCCACCTGTGTATTAGGAATCTTTCAGCAAAACCTATACAAGAGCAAGGAAGAAGACAGACTAGGGTATCAGAGAGCCAGACTGCCAAAATGCCAGTAGGGAACTTGGAAAAATCATTACAGGAACATTGAGCAGAACTGGTACTAAACCGAGAGACCTGAGCTCCTGATCCCATTATCCCAGGTATCCTCTAGAACCTATGGCAAGAGATGGCACCTCCAGAAGATGATTTATGCTTTGATGATGTTAAGAGTTTGAAATATTCTGACACCTCCCTCCAAAAGGTAAAGAATTTGCCAAGGATGACTAAGACTCTAAAATTAGTTGTGTCAGTAAAGTTCCTAAGGTAGATGTATATACCCAGCCAATGAAACTGGATGGAATCTACTACAGAGTGAGCCAAAGGCCTACAGCTTCCATTTTTGTGCTTTAGCTAATTGTGGCCTCTAAAAGGCCAAAACGTAAACCTTGAATATATTCCAGAACTGCAAAGCTAAATAAAAGACTAGTTGTTTTTTTTCACTAAAGCTAGAGTTCATCTACTGAAGTTAATAACTGAATTGCAGATGCCCCATACCCAAAACCTCAAAGGTCATCCCAGTCATTGACCACCAACTCAGCAAATATTCTGGATTGCAATGCCACTCCTAGAGATACTGACAAAAATAAACATGCAGTGACAGTAATTCCACCTAATAAAAAATTCCCTTTTGTCATAAAGTATCTGCACCGATTTGCATCCTGATCACCGTCAATGCAATTTTGGCCTAGTGAGCCAGAAATGGTTTTGCACTGCCTGCCCTGAAATGGCAGGCTACTCCTGCATTAGAAGCAGCATCATGCTAATGAATGCGTGCCTCGTTTCAACCACAGCCATTTCCTTACAGCCAGAGAGCCAAAACTACACAAGACTGCAATATGTGTTTTGGTATTTCTCCCATGCCTGTTTAAGCATACCCTTCTGCCTTTTGCTCTGGACTTGAAGGTTCATAGTGTCTCTCAGGAGGTGCTCCAGCCTTGCATGGTCTGGATTTGCAAAATGAAACTGGAGAGAAACCTTTTTATTGTAAACACCTTAGAAATGGGTTTACCTGTCAGAATTGCTTCTCTTTTAAGTTTTATTTTGACTGTATTGGGCATAACTACACATACTGTTTTTGAAAACTAAACAATTTAGACAAGTGAATGTGCGCGCTTCTGTCAGATTTTAAGAGGATGAAGCAGGCTGCAGATTAATGCCCAACACTTACACTTTCCTTCCTACCTAGCATATGAAATGGAATGTCACTCAACAACTAAAAAGCAGCCTTGCAACACCATCACACAAGTTTTTGGTTGTTATTTTTCCTTTTCTGTTTCTTTTTGTTTCCCTTTCTGAAATACAGTGGTGTGTTTAGGTGCAACGCTGGTTCAGTGTGCATATTCCTTTGTCTTAGTACAGATATCTAAAAGTGTTCTTCATACAGGTACAAAAAATAAATACAGCCCTTCATGATTTGGGTATGGCTGATTTAATAGCTTTGGAATTCCTATGTTCTAGCAGTTTCACAAGTCACATGTTATTCTATGATTCTTTATTACGGAAATGCTGTACTCTCTGACATTCTTTAAGCAGTATTTAATGCCATAGGGAATTTTACCCACACTACAGTCTACTGCTGATAGCACAGAAAACTTCAATACAACCAATAAATTATAGCAGGACAGAAACAGTGATAAAAGCATGAGACTTTGTGGCTATGCTCAAATAAAGTAGGCACCTATAATGGCTACTGGTTTTTGCTGACATACGTCATTAGAAAATGCTGTAAAAAACATCAGCAGTCATCTGTGCGAAAAGCTGATAAATATAAATAATTTCTCCTCACTGCAGCGTAAGCCAGACACCTCAGCAGACTGCCTCTACTAACTGACAAAGAAGAATGCTGCGTCTGTAAAATGAAAGAAGACATTTATTCTGGTTTCCCTGAACTGGTCTATGTATAGAAGGATGCCACCATGATTTTTACAGGTTTAACTTGTGACAGTACTAAAACTCTTTTAAAAGTCATAGCCTTGTGAAGTGAGGAGAAGTGACATTTTATTCTTCCTTAAGGAGACTGGCATCATGTTTGGTGCTGCGTTAGCAACTTTGCCATCACTTCAGAATACTGAATTTTGTCTAAAATTAATTCTTTTTTTGCTGTATCAAACATTAATAAAAAAAAATCAAATACACTGAAACACATTTATCAGTGGCTGACATCTCCAACATTTCAGCTATTGTCTATTTTAATATAGGACCAGAATTGTTCTGGAGAGCTAGAGTTTCTGAGCCATACTTCCTTAGCAAGAGCATTTTCTTCACTTCATCATCCACAACATAGTTATCTGTTTTCTTTCCAAATTTACTTCTGCATAGAATTATTTTTCAAACAAATGCATTTTTACTTTTGTAAAATGGTACTAAAGATGTCTGGTTCTTCTTACAAGCAAAGGCAAATGATGTAACCACAGAAACAGTGAAATACCTGAGGATCCATCCAGCTGAAATAATGCATTGAGGATTACAAAGGTTTTTTAAGATCCAAAATATGATAAATTATTTCCCACATTAAATGATGACATTAAGTATCACAGATGAGTTAATAAGAAGCCTGCACTCGATCAGCCTGTGAGGAAGCAGGCTACAGAAAGTTCTGCTTTTCTTACAGCAGCAGGACATCTTCCCCATTCCAAGTAGTTGTGTTCTCACTGTGGCCATGAACTTTTCAGCTACCAAGGACTCAATTTCAAAATATTTTCTAGGCGATCATGACAAACTGTGCATTTCACTCAGGTGATTCCATGGAATGTTTTCCTGAAGGGAATATATGTGCTGAAGTGACTGACTAAACTGAGCGGTAAAGCTAATGCTAAAGCCAATTTTTTTAAAAAATTGAAAAGATGTGTTCAACTTTTCACACAAATCTTTGTCATCCAAGTTTCATTAACACAAATCATAACAGTTAAAGCAATGCTTAGTTGCTTTACAATCGCAGTGATTAAAAATTATTTTTAGTAAGAGCAACAACATTAAACATTTGGTTTTCCTAAAATTCCTACGTGAATATTTCAATGCTACATTAATTAACCTTCTGGTTTCACCTAGATGATATTTTTACTTTGATAAAAATCTCTGGGCTTGCTTTGAATTTGTCTTCCCTGATTTTTGAGGGGAGAGAAGGTACAGCTTGCTTGAAAAAATATTTTGTGTGCTTGCCAAAATGACTTCAATATTTCTTCTTTTTCTCCTCCACTGCTTGGGAAAAGAGTCAGAGAGCCCCTCCAAATTTTCAAAACTCAACTGGATGCAGTTCTTGGCCTTCTGTTCAAGACAGTTAAGTAATGGAATCAAAATTACAGCTCAGGCAATTTCAGGTACTAAATTTCAGTAATAAATTTCAGGTTATAGTTACTACAGAACTACATTGAAGGTCAGAGGCTGGGAAATACTCTTACTTGTTGACATAAAAATAAGGAAAAGACTGCTATTTCATGCTAATGTGAAACAAAAAATTGTTTTAGATATTCTACTTTCTGCACAGATCTGAAACTGTTGGGTTGTTTCTTAATTCTCTTACATGAGTATTCATAATATTTAGCTATTAATAACATTTTTAATTACAATATAGAATTAAACTTTTTGATATTAGAACATTAGCTCGTAAAATTATGTTTGAATCCAAAGCTAATATAATAATTCATGGTCAAAGGGACATGTAATTAGGGGGGGGAAAACAGGAACATGCTACCACTTCTGTGTTTTGCTGGAATGTTCAGTGATATGTAAGGTGCAAAAATTGTATGAAATTTAGTGCAATTCAGACAAGATAGGGTGGATAAACTCTTCTGCTAAAATATACAATAATATATGCAAATGGTTCATATAATCTGCAAAATTACTTGACAATCTTTGCAGATTGTAAGGGGGAATGGAGAGGGTGGATTTTATTAAAGTTATTTTTGGTCTACTGGTTTAGACATTTTTAGACAGTAAGTTGCAGTTCAAGGAAAAATCCCCGGTTTGGGTTAATTTCCTTACATTTCTGATCTTATGTTATTATTTTGCTTTAATCTTTTCTTTATGGAATTTGCTGACTGAGATGGCATATATCTTAATATAAATTTAAAAAATTAAAACACACAACTGCTTCTGATCTCTCTCTCCTTTTTTAATAACCTTTCTTGATGATACATGAACCATTTATATTTTATTTATAATCACCAAGTTGTCATGAATTTGAGAATTATTTTAAGGGCTTCAGTACAATGTTTTGCCTTATTGATCAAAAGTGAGAAGTTTCAAATCAATACATAGAAGTATGGACTAATTTAATAGACCTTAATACTTATCGTAGTCAAATATTTTATCAGAAATACCCTTAAATATGATACACACTACAGTTTACATTTTCTGTCTTATAGAAAAGAGACTGCCTGAGTAAAGGACAGGTTGCACAGTTATTTTGGAGAGTTTCAGGTGCTTTTCAAGAATGATTTTATGATTTTGGTATTTCATCATTTAGCCTGTAAGATCTTTTTACATCATGTTTTGAATTAGTTTGGTCGCATCACAATTCTCTACCAAAATTAGTAAAAAAAAATATTAAAGACAGAAACATCAGAAATTTTGTTGCCTGATTTTTACATCATGTTTTGAATCAGTTTGGTCGCATCACAATTCTCTACCAAAATTAGTAAAAAAAAATATTAGAGGCAGAAACATCAGAAATTTTGTGGCCTGATAGAGTGAATTTCTTAGCAAGCACAAAAAAAAAGGAAAAGAACTTCACTGTGGATCTGAAAGACTGAGTTTCAGAGAGCATCTGGAAGCACATGTCAGATTCCTGTTATAATTCATCCCTAATAGAATTTAAAGTTGCAACTGGCAAAGCATGAGGAAAACTTCTCTATCAGTTTAGGCTGATCATTGAGAAGGGGAAGAGAGAAGTGAATAATGATTTGCTGATGGCAGAAATATCCTATGTGAGGAATGCTTATAGAGGTAAGGCACAGTTTTCTCTCCAGTGATATCGCTACCAAACTTACTATTTCTCTTCTACCTATTCTTTTTGCACCTATGTATCCTGCATTGCAAATTGATCTACAAGCTGAAGCAGAAGCATTATTTTTTGTTTATGTTGGAATTCAATACTAGGTGAAAAAATAAGCTACTCAAAAATCTGTAATCTAATACCTGACGTCATGCCTCAGGAACAGATAAGGGTGCTGGTTTTTCTTCATCTCCTCTCTATGCAACTTTTCCCTCCCACCCCTCAAGCCCTACAGCTGATTTAAATTCTGGCAGTACCAAGAAATCTAATTTGGTTCTAAAGTTTTCTTTTCAAAATAGAGGAGTCAGAAAGGATATATCTGATCTGATCCCTCTACAGAGAGGGACACTGCCAATCCAGAAACAATGAACAGATTTAAACAATATGTTTTTTGTTATCTCTTCAAATAGCTGCCTCCCTAATCAAAACTAAACCAAGGGGAAAAAAAAAAAAAAAAGAATAACAATTAAAAACACCAAACGCACCATTCTCTCAACTTCTCTCCAGACAAAAACACTGACAACTGAAGCATGATCACTACAGCCTGGCCTAAAGTACACTTGCAAATTCTGTTCTCTTCTTGCAGGGAGGAATATCCTGAAACTTAGAATTGTTTCTTTTTACAGTGTTTCTGTCTGTTGATAAGATAAGCAAAATTTCTAGCATTTGCTAAGCATAGCACAAATTTAGTATAAGTGGCTTAGAAAGACATAAAACTAAACTTTTGGCACCTTCTGCAGAAGGAAGCCTAAAGGAATTCAGATTATCTATAATCACAAAGTTTTGAGCATCTAAATTCCACAGATGTATGGAGGAATTTCTTTGATTCCTGCATAGCTTTAGCTTAAATAACTTCCAATTATTCCATTGTAACTAAGTTTTGATAACTCTATTACACAGAAAAAACCTCTAGTGTGGAACCAAGGAAGAGGATTGCTAACAGTCCTCTAATGAATTCTTATTTTTAAAAATTTAAAACAAAACAATGCTTTCAAGGAAAAGGTCTGTATAGGAAACAATATTTTCTAACCCATGCCTTGAGAAAATGCTCATATTCAGGGAAGACCATTGAAAGGATTGCTGGATACAAGAGATATCTGAACCTCCTGAGGAAAAAACAAGAGAAGTTACCTAGTTTCATTTGCCTTCAGGACACTGAATCCAGAATAGAACTTCTCATTTAATCTCATACTATTCAAAAATCCTATTGTTTGAGTGGTCAGGACATCCCCATCTATCACAGAGACCAACAGTTGTGATACTGGACCAAGACTAATCTTGTCCAACAATAATGAACCTGTTTTTCAAAAATAAGAAATACAGCTATACAAACTTATGCAGTACGGTCAGTTAACATACGCATATTACCCTTAACAACTTTTTAGACATACATATAAGAGCCTCCTAGTAAGTACAGTTTTGAGACAGGAAACTGTTCTATAATCCTTGCATAACCAATATTACAGAAAAATATATAACTATAGGTATATGTATGTGATATATTTGACAAATATACATAATGTCTATTATGTTACATCTATTCAATATGTATTCTGCTGAAAAATGGCCATCAGATGAAAATATTCATTCTGATTTAGAGTAAATGTGACAGGAGAACTGAAAACAGAGTTTCACTGAGCCTTAATTTTCATTCAGGAAATATATCCTATGGTACTATAGGGTTAATCATAACATGACAACTTCCAGGGTACATTGACAAAACAGGAACAAAATCAATGATGAATATCCACTTCCTTACTCCACCATTTTCCTCTCTGTTTCCCTGACAATTGAATATATTTTTTTGGCACACAAGTTTGGCATTGTTTCTGTAATAAGAAGTAATAAGATAGCAGCAGCCAAAAATAAAAAACAAACTACCAAACTCCACATATATATTTTTTCCTAATTACACTAATTTTTCACTTTAAAAATTTCTGTGTGTGAATAAACTTATAAACTTGAAGATTAAAGTGGTGCTTACTGATCTGGGGTGCTTCAAGAAATTCTCAGAAATAGTTACTTTATCAAAAAACTTAGTCCACATTACAGATGCACTACAAAATATTTATACATATCTGTTCATTAGTTTTATTCCACATTAATGTCTGGCTGGTACTTTCTGAAAGAAAAATGAACAGACAAGATGATACTAGATCTAAATTAAAGAAAACAATTTAATCAAACTGTGGTCAAATTGCAGGAAGCACTATAAATCCACACTATAAAATTGGCATCAACTTTTTTCAGGATTCAAAAAACCTCATCAACTGCCAATTAGAGGCCAGATAATATCCCAATAGGCACCGTTGGTATAGTATTCCATCATGTCAAATTAACGTTGCAGGCATGAAATGAAACAGACGTTACTACAAGATCAGAAGGACTCAAACCACTGCAGTAATTACAGCAGAGCTGAACAATCAAAGGCAGATTCATGAACATTTTTTGCAATTAAGGGGGGCAGCTTCTCCCCACTGTTCACTCCCAAGGTCACATACACACAGGGTTGGCATTTTTCTGGACAGCCTCCAGTTTATTCACAAAAGAAGTGATCAGTCTAACAAATGCCATAAGTGTCAGTGCAAAATAATTATTTGGGCCAAATTTGTACTAGGTATGCATACCTTTTTAACTGTTAAGATATCAGCCTGGAGCAAAAGAGCTTTAGGACTCAGACACATGAGTCATTATTATCACATTATCACAATATTAATAGCTGGCGAAAAAAAAAATAAAGAAGAAGAAAAAGAAAAAGATAGAAAAGCTGCCCTCAACAAGTCCTCAGTGAATTGTATTTACAAAATGATTTAGCAAATACTTATAACTGTTGCAGCATTCCTTCTTGGAAAAGAGAATATACCAAAATTATTCAAAAAAAAAAAGGCATGGCTTACAATGTAAGCTTACATGCTGGCAATGAATGGTCTAATCAGCTCTAGCCAAATTCAGAAATACTTCAGTTCAGGAGGAAACTTGGAGTGCTGTGAGATATGCACATATTCCAAATAAACCAAGCTGGGAATCATGCTGTGATCCCCAAGTATAACCTAAGTGAAAACCTCACCAGGCATTGTGCTAAGAGTTTAACAGCGTGGATGAGAGTGGAACAGGACTTGGCCTCAAACTCTGTCTCTCCTTTAGTTTTCTGGTACACATTACCTGCGTGCCCTGATGTGGGAAGAACAGATGCACAGACAAAACACATGGTTTTCACTAGAAAAACCACTAGAAAATGATGTCTTGGCAGGAGACCACAGCCCTCTCCCAGCCCTGCTTGATGTCAAAGAGCAAACCCTGAGACATTGGTCATTTCTGTCTTGGTGAAGTTATAGGACAGCGAGTTTCTTAAAATGCTGCTGCAAACCTCATTCTCCTACCCTAGTCTCCCAGATGATGATTCATGCATGAAAAAATGCATCTTAGGGCCATGACCAATAAAACAGAGAAGCTCAGAACACGCAATAGGGAGGCATATTCCAAAGAATAATCTTACTCTACAACTACAGAAAAAAAACCCAAACCCAACCCACAAACAAACAGCATTTGACTCCAGTTATGGAAATATATCTTTACACATCACTACTGGATGGCTGTTACAAAGTGTCCTTCTCTTCTCCAGGCTGAACAATCCTAACTCTCTCAGTCTGTCTTTATAGGAGAGGCGCTTCAGCCCTCTGATCATAAAATCATAGAAAGGTTCGGGTTGGAAGGGACCTCAGAGACCATTGAATTCCAACTCCCCTGTCACAGGCAGGGACACCTCACACTAGATCATCTTCTGGATTTGCTGTGACAGGTCCATGTGCTTTTCATTTTGGTGGCCCCTGACCTGGACGCAGTGGGTCTCACAAGAGGTGGGTCTCATGAGAGTGGAGTAGAGAGGCAGAATCACCTCCCTCGACCATGCTTCTTTTGACGTAGCACAGGATGCAGTTAATCTGGGCTGCAACGTGACATGCTGGGTCATGTTGAAGTTCTCATTAACCAACACCCCCAAGTCCTTCTTCTCAGAGCTGTTCTCAATCCATTCTCCACCCAGCCTATATTTATGCTTGGGATTGCCCCATCCCACTTGCACTTTTTCCATCTCCCACTTTTCTCTTTTAGTCACCAATATTCTTTTACAGCCACTGCTCTGAGATTCTTAGTCTTTAGCACTCCGCTGAATGTACAGTTTTAAGCAGTCGGCTTTTCACAGTTTTTCAGCACTGTGATTATAAAAAGAAAATTTATCTTTGTGAATCATGTGGAAAGTCCTATCAGCCAAGATGCTTCATTCTTGGGAAGGCATCTCTAAAATTAAGAGTTACCCAAATTGCAAACTGGAGGTTCACTCATCTGTTGCTCTAGACATGCTAATGAAATGCTGATTAGACTTGTCTAGGATGTCAGAAAATGTGGCATTTAAGACCTTAGAAGATATCCCAGGTACAAACATAGTGTACCCATTTGTGCAACTTGATTGAATAAAACTATTCATGAGTAATTCTGCAAAATATAAAGAGATTAGGGGCTCTGGCCAAAACTGTCACTGCAATTCATGAGGACAATTCCGAGGGTGTAGACAGATGTGCACTCCCAAAATAGCCATAAGATAGAAGAGGTTAGTTGCATACCTCCATATGGTTGTTACCTTCCCACATCAGATCTGCTCATGTAAGTGCTAATTTATTTCATTCTAAATGAACCAACATTTACTTCCTTTTAAATAAAATCCCAATTTAAAATACCTCCAGCACAAAGAGCAAAACTAGAAAAACCCTTCAGCTTAAACTTGTGAAGCTAGCCCCACTTCATAGTCTGAAGAAGATTTGGCACCATTTTCATTAGCAGCTGATCCAGGAGTTTTGAGAGGACAATAACCCCCATACCAGAGACCTAACCCAGTTTCAGCTGTTGCCAGTAACATTCATCCCTATTCCTTTACACCTCACACCCCTCCAGGACAGGCAGGCATGGGATCCAAGTACACAGATACTACCTTGAGCAAATGCAGAAGCTGTAGTTCATTTATTAACTCTTTCCTTCTTCCACTTAACAGACAAGGTGGATCAGTTTCTGGCAGTTACTAACATCTAAGCATGAGTCCAGGCTAGTCAAAATTTCTCCTTCTCAAAGTAAGAGGAGCTTTAAAATCATTTATCTCAGGTTCTGGCAGCAATAGAGTACCACATAGTCTAGTACCATGCAACTGGAGGGCATACACACATCTTGAGTGTTTTGCATACAGGAATGATCTTCACACATAGCAATACACTAATTATAAATTGGCATTCTAGGATATACATTCAACTCACTCATGTAACAATGCAATCCTGTCTTTTGCAATAGATAAGCAAAAAAGCAGCTGGTAGAATTCTGTTTCAAATATCAATGTCAAATAATTTCATAAATATATCTACTCTAAAGTAAGGAACACAAGATAAACTTACAGTCATGTGTGGTAGAACCTTCTCCTTTGATGAATCCTTTAATTCACTTTGGATTTCTGGGGAAAATAAAATTTCAATTTGGAGCCAGAAGCAGAACTTTTAAGATTTCCTCAGCAAGAAGCAGAGTGCTGAGAATATATCATAGTAAATAATAACAATCATGCAATAATTAGTAGTTACAACAATAATAATATTTCAGTTTAGAGATTTAATATTGAATCCATGCTGCATTTCAGCTTTAGATCCTTACTGAGCCTAAAAACTACATACAGTCAAGATTCCCAACTCAATGAGACTTTACAAGTTTCACAAGGCTTGAAATTCTAATGTAAAGAGCCTGAAAATCATCAAAATCTAATCCACCTGGCAGATTTCCTACTAGAACCTGGAAACCCAAGTTGAGCGCCTGACTTTGTTTCTTTCAGTCCCAATTGCTGAAAGACAGCTTTTCTTCAAAATACGTCATGAGATTGGAGTTTGAGAATTGAGATGCAGTCTAGTTACAACTGTTACAATACTCCGGAGCCACGAACAGTTGGTATATGCTGTGTTCATCTTGCTTTGAGCTGGATTTCTTGCAGCTTTATAGTAACAGTCTTTACAGAGTTGCTGAAGAAGCCTCATGACTCAATTACAGTAAGGAAGGCCACATTTCTTAGGAGCAGATCCTTTTTTGTATATTTTTTAAAAACTAGTCAGAGGAGCAAAAAACATACTGAAACTCTTAATTTACTAACTGATAAATCTGATTTTTTTTTCATATTTTACTTTAAGAAAACAGATTCTACAGAGAGAGTTACTTATGGCACAAAGTTTAAGTCCTTTTTCTCTTCTCTTTTTTCCTCATCTCTTTTTGCTTATCTGTTTGAGGGACTTCTTATGGTTTGGTCATGATTTCCTCGCAGCAGAATTTAAAGCATCTCATGTAGCTTCAAAATTTCAGTTATGACACCAAAAGGTATACTGGAAAAGCCAGGCATTAATATGCTCAGCAACTGAGATACAATCATTCAGATGAGTCTTCTGTCACCATAGTAACCTTCCTTCCACGATTTGCGCAGGGAAAAAACTAACATGCTATAATGTCATGAAAGTGTATCTTATTATGATTTATTCATGAATCCTTTATATCCAGTGATGAGCACTTACACATAAAATGCACTGCACTGACTTTCTTTGGGTTAGTTTCTTGAGTAAGGGTCTTGTAGACTAATACTAATACACTAATTTATTTTTTTTTAACATAAAGTTTATATCTGTTTTAGAATGCATAAAATAAATCATTATATCAAATTAATCACAGTGTAATTCCAGCCTTCCAATTACTTTCTTCACTTTACAGCTTAATTCTTCAGCATTATCAAATATTAATTACTAAGATCACTTCTCCCTCTTATATAATAAATCCCTCTATTTTTCCCAACTCTTCTTCTTTATGAGTGAGTCACTTTCACCAAGGGTTGTAGAGTTAGATTGAATCCTGATTTGAAACATGATCTTATAAAGACTTATGCACATTCTTAATACTGATTTATTAAATAGGTCTGTGCCTCCTTGAAGCATAGGGCATAAATTAATAAAAGATAAGATACTTCTCCTGAAAAAAAAAATGGCAATATGTTCAATGTGCACAGACAAGTCTTCAAATTAAATTGGACTTTTCAAGGAATACATGTTCTACTAAAAAGGTCATTTGAAAAGGACACTACAGGCTGGCAAAACAGCCCTCTTTAAATAGTAGAAAAAAAGATAGCAAAGCTTAATATATTGTTCAAAGTTTACAAGTATACATTCATGGCTAAAACTTTCTAATTCGGCTTGCAAGCAAAACATACAAATTACCATCTTAAAACCTACCTGTTTGAAGGACAGATACATTTTAGGACTGACATTGTTCCTTGTGAACTGAAAAGTTCCAATGAAAAAAATGCCACAATCTCATAAGAATAAATGATGTTTTTTCTGAACTTATAATTTGGCAGATTTTTACATTTCAAGACGAAAATGGCAGTTTCATGAAGCATGTCCACAAACTGTATACAAAAATCCTTGATAGATAACAGTCTCATATTGCTTTTAGAAGGAATAAAATGCTTTGAAGATATAAATCAGGTAAATCTTTTGTAATGGGTCTGTAATTAAAATCCTGTAGTAATATAAAACATCAAAAATCTCCAACAGTCTCAGGAATATAATATTATTTTCACCTAACATGCCTACCAAGTCCTTAGAACTGTCAATTCTATTTTACACTTTTTAAAGGCAAGAGAGAGGCTGTAGTTCTGTGACTTTTTTCCTCTGAGAAGTTGTATAGCACATAAGGAGTTCTATATGCAATTTGGAATAGGAAAAGGACAAAGCCTGGGCAACTTCTACTGCCTGAGCATCTGATATGATAAAGGCTAATCCTGCATTAGAAAAAAAAAAATATTGAACAAACAAAAGGCAGGAAAGAAAAGTAAAGGAAAGACAAGGGCAAGATTCCTCCAGAGTCCTGCTTGGTTTCACTGTGCATTGCTGAAAACCAGAGGTGGTCCCAGGACAATGACAATTCTCCAACTGACTGAAACCTGCCTGGTCAGCAAAGACTCTTTGAATGTCTTAGCAGGTGCTTACCTTAGGCTAAGCATACTAATGTATAGCCTAATAGCTTATTAAATTCTAGAATTTTTTTAACTCTTTAACTACAAATAAAAAACAAACAATTGTTTTTTATTTGTAAGCTGTTTAAATAGTGTCTTTGTACATGGCTGAAGATACCTGAACATGATGACCCAAAAGATGATCTGTAACAGGTCAACAGACAATGTATACAGCCTTAATCCTTTTGATTGAAAGCTAGAAACTGAGAGCAGGATTGATGATTTGTAATTTAGGGTAATCAGTGACAATTTGTGGAGTCTACTCAGACTGTTCTGCACAGAAGGTCACAACCTAAACCCAGAAATCATCACTCACCTGAGGAAAAAAAAAAAAAAAAGAAATTACTTCTTTCTTTCCAGAGGAAAGCTTGAAAGTGTAGGTCATTCAGAAGTGACCCTCTATGAGATCAGGGATATTTTCAGGGTTAACGTGCCTTGAGAGAGAGACAGGAAAGGTATTTGCAATCTGTCATGAGGGCACTAAACCTGAGGCAGATATGCGAGCTCCGTGCCATGACCTTTGTGGAGGATTGCAGCTAATTTACCTGTTCTATTAAAAAGAGTAAAGGGAGAACTTGGAGAGAAGAAAAAGCAAGAAAAGAGCAAGAAAAGAAAATGGGTTCTGAAATCAGAGATGTGATTCTGGAGAGAGGCGAATGGTAAATCAGTGCATAGCTAAGGGATAAATTAAGTAAACATGCTGAGCTGGAAGAAAAGAGTTGTAATGCTGAACAGTGTGCCTCTGGAAAGGAGAGAGAGCCTATGTTCAGTCTCTGCAATGAACAGGTTCAGGCAAAACATGATGAATAGCATAGAAAACCTAGTACCTAAGAAATTCGAACCAAGGAGTTAGATTAACACTTGAAAGAAACTGGTTGCAACTCCAAAACTATCAATGAAAGCTAGGCCATGCTGTGAATCAGGACAGTCAATATGCCAGGAGACAATACAGTCCCTGAAAAAAGTCCTGCGGGATAAGTAAGGTATAGTGTGCAGAACACAGAGAAGACATCAACGCTTGTGACAGGGATTGGGATAGCTGACACAGCCCAGATTGTTCCAAGACAAATCTACCAGATTACCCTGACAATGCATTCCCTTCCTCCACAAAATGAGTCCGCGCAGGTAACGCTCCCCAGAGTAAGTATAAAACTGATGAAAATGGGAAGGAGTGGCACAAGGAAAGCAATTTATCCTCAGATCCCTTAGGAGTTGTAGCTCTTCAGTAGTAATATTGAAGTACAGTGGATGTTAGGAAATCTCAAGAATGACTGTGAAAGCCTACAAAGCTATTGCAAGGGCATTTATATATCCACCAGATTGAGAAACAGCCCAGTGTTAGACAATAAATAATTGCTAATATTTACAAACTGCATAGTGCCTGCTTACAGTCTCTTTACACATGGCTAAATGACAAAATACACAGCCCCACAGGAAGAGTGATAGCTCCTGGTCTGATCATCCATAGGTTCCAGCTAGGATGCATGAGGCATAGAAGACTGGAGGACGTGCAGTAAAGTACAAGTAAACCAACCTGACAATTGAAATGCAGCCTTACTGCTCCTTTCTACGAACTATTCACTAAAGTCTTCAACGGGAATTTTAGTTCAAGTTCGTCTTCACAGGCTTGTAGCTCAAACACAAATACTTGTCTATAGAATTTGGAAAACAAAAAAAGAGAGAAAACTTTGGAGACAAAAAAGAAAGGCAGTAAATTGAGGGGGATGGCTTGGTCGGCCCCGGGAGGGCCCATGGTGTTGCTTGGCTGGTATGGGAGGGCATGTTGGAGCTTGTTGGTTGCAGGCCTTGGAGGAACCAGACAAGCTAATCTGGGGTGCTTGCTCTCCATCCTCCAACAATGGAGGGG